>PVKA01006387.1:37559-84052 GCA_004027165.1 Ctenomys sociabilis
TCTCTCTCTCTCTCTCTCTCTCTCTCTCTCTCTCTCTCTCTCTCTCTCTCTCTCTCTCTCTCTCTCTCTCTCTTTCTCTCTCTCTCTCTGTGTGTATTTCTAGCCTCTCAGTGTTCTTCCTATCTTGATTTTCCCTTTCTCAACAATGAGACTCTTAGGTAACTTCTCAGTGAATCACCAGCACTTTGCAGTACTGAAACTTTTGCTCCACTAAAAGCCCTAGTGAGATCCTTGGGGGACCAAATGATCCTTAGGCAGATAGTATACACAGTGCCTGTGCTATACTGGGAGAAGTTGTAATACTTCTTCATTGCTCTATAAATGTGGGGTTATCGCACATATTGATACACTTTGTATAACATACTCTGTCCAATGGCCTTATGAAAAAGCTATTACTATATTCATTGAACATGAAGAAATGAACATTGAGATTCTCATGTTGTAATCAAGATCATAGTCAAGATGAGGCTAACTCAAGGTTGGCTTATATATTCTAATTTCAGATTACCAATCTAGTGAAAAAACAAGACTACAAAATAAATAAACTGTGAGACAGTGCTATTCAACAGAATAGTCAATTAGTGGAGAGAAGTTAAGGATGACTTTAGTAGGGGTTGGAGGATGTATGTGCCTTGGATACTGGAGGAAAGCTTATCTCCAGGAGAAGGAAGCAGGCACAGCCTATTTACCTTAGCCAGAAGTTGTTCCTGTTTGGGTAAAACCTGATCATACTGAGAGAAGCATATGAATTCATAGAAAAAAAACATTTTACTTAAATCTCAGAGTAAAATGAGTGAATGATGGGGTAACCCTTTGCTCGCAATGAAATGAACAGCGTGCAGCTCACAGAATAATTTCACAAAAAAGGATCTAATTTGCTACTTGCAATCACTGTAAAATATGCAGAAAAAAATAGTGCTTTTACAAAGTTTGCATCTTCATTCGTAGTGGAAAAAATCAAAATTAATGTTTTTTTCTTCCATTTTTACCTTCTTGCCAAACATCTTTGGTAAAATAATGGTCTCAGTCAGTACTGAGAGTCTTTGTGACTATGTAAATATTTGCAGGTGAAGGAAGTGTAGGTCATTTTCATCAAGTCTGGTTCTGGAAATTGCAGTTCAACAGAGGGGCACAGATGGTAGGTTCTCATTCTGGAGTCTTTCACTGAGATTCTGAACTTAAAAAAAAAAGAGAATATTGGAGTTTTTAAATAAAGAGTATTTTCATTGATAGTATCTGCACTTGGCTATTAGTAATAAATTCCAAGGGACAGAGACAATGCAGCTATGATTGGAAAGAAAATAAAGGAAAACATCCAAGCCAGTACTCTCTGAATGATGCTGAGCCGACATTAGTACGGAATCTATCAGACAATAGAGACAGCCAAAAGGAATTCTTCACAGAGCAGGTGTGTTTCTGCTCATGAAATGGCTCCCACAATAAGTGTCTTTGTATAATTGTTCAAAGCCCTTGCCATTGTTCACGATAGCCATCTTGTGAGCCAAGCACAGATAATACTGGAATGTAACATTTTCTGCTTTGCATCTTAACTTGGTTGGGGATCCCCTACTGCTACATCCAAAAGTTCTCTTTAGAATAAGAAAAAAAAAATGATGCCTCATTGCTTTATGAATAATGATTCTTAGGGTTCAGAAAATGCCTCAGGCTGCAAAGTTGAGCCCCACCATCCTATGCTATTTAGCTGATGTGATGGGAATTAGGGTCCCAACTTAGCATTGATTTAGCAGCATCATAGGTATTGGCAATTTAGGCTCCATGCAGCTAAAATGGAATTCTTCATATAATTGCAAAAGAAAGGTGAATGAAGATACCTCTCTTCTCCGTCTTACACCACCCTATAGCCAACCTTGGGATAGCAGGACAGTGCTGTCAAACAAATAGCCCTTTCAAACCTAGGGATAACTCACCCCTCTTCTACGAAGTGATTACAGACTTGTTCAAGTCCTTCACTGGCTGCTTCCTAGCTTCCTCTCCTGTGTTTCTCTTGCCTTTTCACCTGCCTTTCTCTTGGTCATCCAATTAACATTACTCTTTAGGACAGAACCTCCTTATGATCATAATCCGCCTAACTCTTCCAGCTAGGATAAAAGCCACCAGGACAGCATTGTTTATATTTCCCCATCTCCTCTCAGTTACTACAGCATATAAACTATTTTCAAGATCTCCCTCTTCTATTTAAAGCCCCTCCAATGTTTTCCTGCAACATAGTTTACCCCCCCCTTTAGCCAATCTGGAATTCCTCACTGGTACTTGTTTGCTTCAGTGTTTTCTTTCTCCACATTTCTGAGAAAAGAAGATCTGCTCCTGGCTCTGTCTAGAAAACCTCTAATTCACTTTATCATTTCTTCCAAGCTTCCCCTATTGTCAGCACAAAGCGACTCTAATATCACCATATCCCATAAGGTGCTCAGCCATCAATCAAGCCTCCAAGCACTGCACATGTGCGATAGCAGAAATGTGCACCCTAGTTCTGCGACTACTCTGTGAGAAGCACTGGAGGCAGGGGTTTTCCATAGCACAGAGCCCTGCAGGAAGCAGTCACTGACTGTGGAGATTCTGATAAATGGGGAAGGCAGACTCATGGCAACCTACTCTAAATTGAATGGTCTTTGGATTTTGCATCCAAGATCCCAAGCACTTACATTACAGATTTTATTTTCCTGCCATTTCTCACCCAACCCACATCTATTTTATGCTGAAAACAAGTGAAGGTTAGATGGCAGTTAATCTACACTGGATAATTCCTGCTTTGGAATTGTTTTTTACTGCAGACAGGCAAGATGACTCATTTAGAGTAGACACCTTGTAATTCTTCCTGCAGGAAATTAGCCAAAGCTCCTTTTCTAGAGCAACAATGCATTTTGAAATACACTGGCTCTTTAATTTTGAGTTCCAGCGCTCCATTTGATGCATTGCTGTGGCCTCCCAGGCCACGGTGCACAGTGTCTTTGCGGCTATAAATTTTATGGAATGTTTTAGAATTGATCAATTTGCAATTTCCACATTTGGAGAGGTGAGATGATCTTGGCAGTGTGTAATGCCTCCTTCTCAAAGGCAATTACCCTTTATGCACAGGTCTTTTTTTATATTTTGCAGTAGCTTCCCATAAATCTCTCCATTTTTTATTATTCTATTTGGTGTATAAAGACTATCATACTTTATTCATAAATAGCCATGACTTTGGTTTGGGGTGGGATCATATACTGGGATAAATGGTTATGAATAATTTTGAAGCCAAAATTGTTAGAATAACAGCTTTTAGAGACAACTATTTCCTCTTCTTCTTCCTCTTCCTCCTCCTCCTCTTCCTTTCTGCTTCTCTTCCTCCTCCTCCTCTTCCTTTCTGCTTCTCTTCCTCCTCCTCCTCCTTGTCCTCTTCCTTCATGTCCTCCTCCTCCTCCTTCTTCTCTTTTTCCTTCTTTATCTCCCCTGAACTCCAAAGGCAGATGAATTTTCTTACCAACTCTGCTTCATTCATTTGCTTTCTCCCTTAGAATTTAAAATTTCTTCAATACTTTCTTCAAAGGCGAATTCAGGCTTAATCTGCATTCAATCTTCTTGTTATATAAAATTACCACCTATTTCTCTGTCTCAGGAGCACTGACAATTGTACATTTTAAAAATGTAGTAAGAACAAATCTGTGTAATATTCTTTAGCACAAATGCAAATGGTCAAAAAAGAGAGGATCAGGCTGGGGAGATAGCTTAGCAGTGTAAGTGCCTGCCTAGACAGTGCAAGGACCCAGATATGATCCCTGGTACCACATGCCCCACCAAGCTGACCTCTGAAAACAGGCATGGTGGAGCACACCTGAAATCCCAGTGCTGGGGAGGCTGGAAACAGGAGGCTTACTATGAGTCCAAGCTGCAAGACCTTGTATCAAATGAATGAATGAATGAATGAATGAATGAATGAATGATGGAATGAATGAATGAATGAATTTTTTTTAAAGAAACATATCAGAAGATATAAGGGAAAATTTATTAAGCAGATTTCACAGATACATGGTTCTTCCAAGACACCCAAAATATTATTATAAAACTAATTCAGGGGCCATCCAGGTAGCTTGGCAGATTAAGATCCCTGCTTATGCAGACACAGGGACCAGGTCTGAGCCCAAGAATTCAGGGCCAGCCCTGCCCCTGAGGTGCATTGAGAAGGTGATTGAGACTGGGTGTGGTGCTGCTTGCTTGTAATCCAGCACTTGGGAGGCTGAAAAATAGGGGAATCACTGCTAGTCTGATTTGTGTAGTGAGACTCAGTAGACCCTGTACTAAATACATTAGAAATAAACCTGTTTTGAAACTGTTCCATATTTTCTCATTGAAATGAATAAATACATAAAAATAAAAATAATAAAATGTCTGACAGCAGTAGAGAGCAATATTACAAGTTATTTTTGTAGACTTTTTCTTTGGACCAGGACTAGTTTAAAGCCAATCCATATTTAAGAGGGAGGGATACAGTGAGTCCCACATCAATGGGCACCACATTGCTAAATAACTGAGTCCAACATTAAGGGAAATAGCCCCATTGAAATGATTGACAGGGTGACAAAAAGAGGACAATTTTTTCATATGGTTTATTAAACTTAAAAACATAGACAATGGAAGGAGTATAGAAAGAAAAAATCATGATGTGTGTATAGACAGTACAGTTGGGATAGATAACGCTGTGCTTCTACATAATCCTATGAGAGGCAAGTTCTGCACTAATGGTGGTTGGACAGGATATTATGTCGGCTTCTAGTACTATGGTCATCCACTAGGAAAATAATTATTGAATTTTTGATATAATTCAGGTATAAAAAATAAGATAAGTAAGCAGCTACACTCTTAATTTACTGATAAAAGACATCTGCTAAAATAATATCTGTAAATATAATATGTATGCACCTTGTACGATACCAAAACATTATGAAAACAGTTTGCAATGTATTAATTTAACGAATTTGTCTTGTTAAGGTGTCTTGAAAAAGTCTGATTGATATTTGTATTTCAATAAAATAAAAAATAAATTTAAAAAAACTTAAAAAACAGTATTGAGTTTGAAAAGGTTTATGGATTCAAACGAGATAAATTCCAAATCATATAAAGAAGTAGAAATAATTCTCTAAAGTGGTCTGCAAAGCTATAGCTATTAGATAGGTTTATCACTCCTACAGTCCATGTGTCTGGAAAGATACTACATAACCAGCGCTGACCACATCCTGTGCCCCTGTCTATCTGCAGGTGGGACTTCTGCCCTAATCAACTACAAAAATATTTTAGTCCTAGTTACTTCGACAAGTTGTAACAGTCTGGTCCAGATAGCAGCTCTCCTTTCCTGCCTCTTCCCACAAATGCTGTCCTTTATTTCTGGTTCCTTAACTTACTGGAACCGGAATTTTGTGGAAATTAATCATCTTTTGTGGAAATAAAATCTTCATGGGTTTTCTTATGTCTTCTTGACTGTTGTACACATGAACAGGTTGAGAATGTAGGACAGCTTTCAGGTGGAAAGGGCAGAGAAGGCGAATGAAAAGGAATGAACCCAGGGTATAGGATTACAATTTAGATGCAGGGTCTTTAGGATGCTAAGTTTGTTCAGCCTATCTGTGCCTGTGTGGTTGGTTAGGGTGACTGAAGACGGAACAAGGCAGCACCTTTGGGGTAAGTGATGCCAGGATCCATGGAGAAAACAGCATTTTTACTAGTCATGGCATATTATTTTCATAGAACTGTAATATTCAAAATTGCAGAAAGGGAAGAAACAAGATGTTACTAAAGATTTATCCTTTTGCCTTGAAAGTGAAGGAAACACTAACAGCCTGAAAATCTTGGTTGGACTCAATTTTTCTGTGTTTTAATAAAAAATTACTTCCTAAACATTAAAAAAAAACTGATAATGGTTAAAGAAGGAAAGAGGAAAAATAATTCTAGAGACAGAAAAGCTATTTTGAGCTCAAATCCTAGTGCTGTGGCTTTCACAAAGGTACTAACAGATCTAAAGTTCAGTTACTTGACCTTGAAGGACTTTTTGTCCTTTGAAATAGCTAACATATATAATGCTTCTACTAAAATCGTATGGAGTATATAACATAAGTACAATTAACAAAACCAAGCAAGCACAGGGTTGAGTTGTTCCTTTTCCTTTCTGGAAAAGGAAAATCCTCACAGATATCTTCAAATATGCCAAGACAGACATTTCAAGCAAACAGTAATTTATCCTTGCAGTCAGAGGAGAAATTTAAGAAGACATTGAGTCCAATCAAAAATCAAAGCACAACATACCAATACCTTCAGAGATAGCAAAAGTAGTAATCAGAGGTAAATTTAAGCAAAGAGTGTGTATATTTAAAGAATGCTAAAATAAGTAACTTAACTATACACCTGAAGGTCTCAGCAAAACAAGGAAATCCAAATTGCAAATCATTAAAAGAAAAAAAAATAAAGATACAACAGAAATAAATGAAATAAAAACTACTGCAGCAATGCAACAAATCAGCAAAACGAAGAGTTGGTTCTTGGAAAGGATAAAGCAAATTCACAGACCTTCAACGTAGTTAACCAAATGAAAGAGAGAGAGAAACGGTATCTCATTGAAATCAGCAGTAGAGTTAGAGAAATTACAGTAGATCCTACTGAAATTCAAAGGATCATTAGAAAATATTTTGAAAAGCTATAGATCAATAAAACAAAGAAGGAATGGATACACTTCTGGGCATACATGACCTACAAATGTTGAACAAGAAAAAGCTAAATATATCGATAACATGTAATGGGATTTAAGCAGCAATAAAAAAAAGCACACCAAAAAAGGTAAGATCAAGGCAGGGAGATCCAACTCTGAATTCTACTAGATTTTTGGGGGAGAGATAATACCAGTGCTACACCGCTGCCAAACTCATTCAACGAAGCCAGTTTTCCATTTGCTAAAATCTGACAAAGACATACAAACATACCAATCTCACTCATGAACATGGATGCAAAAGTCCTCAATGAAATACAAATTTAATGCAGCAACGTTTTTAAGTTACGTATACCTTGACCAATTTTGGCTTATTCTAGAATTGTAAAGATGCCTTACATATGCAAATCAACAAATATAACATACCATGTAAATAGAGTCAAAGATGAAAATGATGTGACCATTTCAATAGATATAGAAAAGACCTCAGGAAAATTTCAAAATTGCTTCATATAAAAATATTGAACAAATTAGGTATAAATCAGAAATTAACAAAATAAAGGCCATGTATGACAAACACATAATAATATCATGCTGAATTAAAAAAAAAAAAACCTAACATCATTCAATCTAGGATCAGGAAAGTTAGAGGTTTTAATCATCCCACATCTTTTTTTTTTTTTTTTTTTTTTTTTTGCATTTATGCTTTTGGTACAGGGTCTTACTATGCAGCTCTGACCTATGGTGATCCTTTCAGCCTCCCCAGCTCTGGGGTTACAGGCACACACCACCATGTCCAGATTCCATCTCCAGCTCAGTGCTCCCCAAGGGTGGGGCCAGGACAGCATGGGAGACTGAAGATCGAACCCTGGTCCCTGCACTTGCCAAAGCAGGCACTTAGTCTGCTGGGCTAGTCACCAGCCCAGCTATCTCCCTGGCCCATGAATCTTAATACACTATCATATTATAAATTTTAGCCAGAAAATTAGGCAAGATAAAGAAATAAAGAAAAAGCATCCTATTTGTAGATGTTATGATTCTATGCATAGGAAGTCCTAAGCATTCCACTAGCATGACACTGGGAGAAGGTGATTGAAGAGAAGTAATTGTTGTACAACTCAGGTGAAAAGAGTGGAGCTGATAAAAGAGAAGCTATTTCCTGTGTAGCAAAAAGTGAGACAGACTTCTGGGAACCCACAGATCAGCAGATGGAGCCCGAAACAGCACAGAATCTGTACAAACAATGCAGCGAAAGGTATGGAGCCATTTATAACCTCAGCTTCCTAGTTGGGATCGAGGATTAGGAAACCATGATTTTAAGATAAATGGCCAACTGAAGAAACCTCTGACATTCTAAATTGGTTCTGAAGCTCTATTTGTGGGGGAAATTCAGTCCACACAAGCTTTTACCTCATCTGGGGAATTACACAGCAAGCGGCTGTACTTGCGGAAAAACATGATCCTGTGCGGACAAGCTCTCAGGGATCTAGGAACGGGAAATGGGTCTTAATGTTAGGCACTAGCTGGCAAGTTCAAGGGCCTGAATTTGATCCCTGGTACTGAAAAACACTGTGGGCTAATTCAGCGTGGGGGTTGGAAGGCAGTCACAGCTGGAGCTGCTGCGGGGTGCCATGCTGCACACATTAGGTGGGAGAAAGACGTGTAATGGATGGGGGACATGAATAGGAACTTGCTGGGAAAGTTAGCAACAGGAAGCGCAAGCTATGATAGAAAGGACAGCGCACATGGTCACAACCTCAATAACTGAATATGAGAGCGGTGTGCTTGAGAACAGTGTGCATCTGAGAGATGATTACGGAGAGTCCTTTCCTTACAGCCACATCTCCAGGACAGAACGCAGTGGTCTACTTGTTCCCGTAATCTCTGAGACAGTGGTGGCAAACATGCATATTATTTGTTTTTCTTTTAAGATAAAAGATGTTCATGTATGAGTTGATTTTTTCATGAACAAGACCTTTAGTTTAATTGTAATGTTTTGGGCTGTAGTTTGTGCACTCTCTAAAAGGTTCTCCATTGCTGTAAAGGCTTCTGAGGGACTTATGGAATGGCCATTCAGCAGATGGACACTTGCCATCACCTACGGATGAGCTGTCTAGACTAACGGTCTCCAAGGATTTTTGCACCAGTGGCAAGTTTCACGGAGGACAAGAATGGTATGTGGGGGATGGCCTCAGGATGATTCAGCATAGTGCACAGCCTAGGTCCCTCACGTGGGAAGCTCACAGCAGGGTTTTTGCATCTATGAGAATCTCATGCTGATGCTGCTCTGATAGGAGGCAGAGCTCAGGAGATAATCTGAGCGACAGGGACCAGCCACAAGTACGGAAGAACCTGTGTTACTACCTGACTCTCTGTCCCGCTGTGTAGCCTGGTTCCTGGCAGAGCACAGACTGCTACCAGTCCATGGGCCCAAGGTTGCAGAGCCCTGGTCTACACTAATGCGGCCTGGGGATAATACCCACTGAGACAACCCACAAGCACACCCTGCAGTCTAAGCAGAGACACCACTACTGGATGTACAGACTGAGGGCCTTAGGAGAGCCTGAATGACCGCTCTGTGTGAAGCACAGGCTGCTAAGCCCACACTAGTGTAAAGGGCTCCTGCTGGCTGAATGGTTATTTATCACACTGCTAGGCACTCTGGTGGAGGAAGTGGAATGCATGTGTACCTCTCTTACACCTTTTAGAAGTTTCTGAGCTTGGGTTACAGGCAGGCTGTTGATTCCTATGTGTTGATTTGCATCCAGAGGCACCAGAATCGACATCCTAGGGCATGATTTAATATGTCAGCTTGCCCCAACTGGCTTGATACAAGCTGAAAGGAAAGAAATGTGCCTTCAGTGCTTCTCAGGATCCACTCCCTGTATGGCAGGTTGACCCTGCCTCTCTAAAATATATATATATATATATATTTAGGGAAGGGTCCACAGGGTGTTCAGGGTCTCACTACTAAATCAGACTTGTAGTGATTCTCCTATTTACAACTTCCCAAGTGCTGGGATTACAGGCATGCTCTACCATGACCAGTCTCAATTGCCATCTCAGCGTGCCCCGAGGGCGGGGCTGGCATGACAGGCCTGGAGATCGAATCTCTGGCCTCTGTGCCTACTTGTAAGTGTTCAAACCCACTGAGCTATTGGGCCCGCCCAACAAATTCTTTAGCTGGAAAGACTTTATGGCTAATATATATTTTGTTTGTCTTTGTTTTAAAAAAATGTGTTTAGGACAGGGTCTACAGGGTCTCATTAGGTAGACAGCACTCGTAGTGATTCTTCTGTCTTCAGCCTCCCAAACTCTGGCATTACAGGAGTGCACCACCATGCCGTCTCAATTGCCATGTCAGTGCACCCCATGGGCAAAGCCAGCACAGAATACTGGAATTCCAGCCCCTGCCACTACACTCTGCCTAAGCAGGTGCTTTGGTCCACTGAGCTATCTGGATGGCCCTGTTTTTAGACAGGGTCTTGCTATTTAATTCAGACTAGACTAACTCACTAAGTGCCTCAAGCTAGCCTCAAACTCATAGCAGTGTTCTTTCCTTAGCCTCCAGGTTGCTGGGGTGACAGGTATATGCCCTGAAGCTGGGATTATATTTTTCTCCTTTTTTTTTTTATTTCTCATGATTTTGATTATAATTAGTTAACTTCATTTTTCTTTTTTTTCTTAAATTAAGTTTTAACTTAATTTTTCTATTCTTCCTTTCTTCTTGGAGTTTTTTTCCTGTTCTTCTTCTTTTCTTTCCCATTTTATAATATTTTCTGATTTGATCCTCTAAGTTATTTTTTCTTTTTTTTTTTTTTAATGTACTTGGTACAGGGTCCCACTATGCAGCTCAGATTCCCTGATCCTCCTGTTTTCTGCCTCCCCAGCGCTGGGATTACAGGCATGCACCACCATGCCTGGACTCCGTTGCTGTTTCAGCATGCCCAGGGTCAGGGCTGGCACAGTGTGTGGTGCCAGGGATCGAACCTTGGTCCCGGCATTTGCCTGAGCAGGTGCTTAGTTGGTTGAGCTATCTCACCAGCCCATATTTCTTGATTTGTTCCTAGTTTCTCCCTTTTATATCACTTCCATTCCTTTCTGTATTTTTTTCTTTTTTCTTTGCTGACAGTGTTTTCCTTTATTAATCTTTACCTTTTCAGTGTATTGGGTCATGGCTTTTTTTGCCTTCTCTGTTTTTGGTGATTGTCTTCTTACTGGCTGTTTTAAGTGTTTTTGGTTTGTTTTGTTGTTTTGCTCTATCGCTCGATTGCTCAATTGGCTTCGGCTTCATGCATTTTGGTGGCATTTCCTACTCTTTGCCTTTTCCCCTAATGATTCCTTGACTTCCACTTTCTCTTTTCTCTCTATAATTATTATTATTTGAGTATCAATGTTCTGGGATTTTTTTTAGGGTAGCTTTGTTTTCTCTCCTCTTATCTTTTCACCTTTTAGATTTTGGTTGTATGCCTTGATAAATATAAATACCCATGCACATCAACTCATAGTCATCCTAATTCTTAGAACAAAAGTATTTTGTGTGCTTTCTCTTACTTTTCATTGCTCCCTTAGGATATTTACTACCCACCTTTCATTGTTTTGCTTCTTTAGTGTTCTCTATGATCTTTGTTATTGAGGGGTGTGTGTTCTTGCCTTTAAAATTAAATCCTTTACTGGCAAGGAGTGATGTGCATGGTATGGGAAATTAGAAAATAAATCAAGAATTGACCCACCATCCTTTTTTATGGGCTTTTCCTATGTTAATCACAAATCAATAAATTGCAAATTATCAAGTAAAGAAAATTAAATCACAGATTTAACTCATGGTTACCCCTAGTCTCATAAAAACGCATAGTAAAATCTATTAATTCAATGAACTCTAATCATTGTAGTATAGATAAGGAATACTTGATGCATTCTTAGTTTACCAGGCACTGTGCTCACAGCTGCTTCGTGAATTATAGCTTGATAATTCACCACCTTTGAGATAGTTATTAATATTATTATTTCATTTTACAAATAAGGAAATGAAAGCCTACAGAGTATGAAGAACTTATTTAGAGCTGCTTGCCTAAACAAGGGTAGAATTAGTAAGTTTACTATATCATAAAAGGATAAAGACAAAAATTTCTTTTGATTGATTCTGCTGAACTCTTGCTGCATTGAATGCTAAAAATTGTACACTGAAGGGAACAAAATCTGCTTTCTTAGAAAAGAATTATACTTTAAAGAAAATTATTTCAAAATCTAAAAATTTTAGACAGGGCAGAAAATATAACTAAATAATGTTCTTACAAGTTTAATTGTTACTATCAAGGAAAAGTGCCATGCAGTGGTGGATTGTTAGCTTGATCCCACCAGTTGTAGTCCACATTTTTTTTCTTAGAAAAATCATGCAACTCCCTGTTAACAAACTGGCTAGAGGAAAGGTTAAGAGCATCCTGAGGCTTCTGGGTAAAAGGTCATTTGCCTGGTAGTCTGAAAACTCAATAGTGCAGATGTCTTCACTGTGCAATGTGTACAGGCCCAGGATCAGGAAGATGCCTGCTGGCTGAGTCAGCAGCACTCCTCTTCGATCCTTTCTTATTCTCCAGAGTCATGCTGTACTCTCGCTTCTTACCCTTGAAGTTGTGCACACAGTATATCCCAGATGCATTCAGCAATCAATTCTGTGTTCATGACTGGCTCATTGATTAGGGAGCTACAAAATAATATGCATGCTAGTCAGGGTTCTCCAGTGGCAGAGCTGAGGGAGGGTGGATAGATAATGGGTAGGTGAATGGATCCAGAAGATCTGGACTCAGTAGAGGAATTGTCTATTGAGATCATGGAGCTGAGATGGCCCACATCAGGTAAACTGCAACCTGGAAGCTCTAGGATGCCGACAGGATATTCAGTTCCATCTGAAAGCCTCAGCACCAGTGAGGCTGATGACATCATTCTCAGTGCAAGGCTGAAGACCTGTACATCCAGGTACCTCGGGACCAAGGCCTAAGCATGGAGCTTCGATGACCAAGGGCAGGAGAAGAGTGTCCTGGCTTCAGGAATTTGAGAAAGAAAGGGTCAAGAAACAGAATCTATTCAAAGGGATGGAATGACTGGAATGAAGGAAAGGCCAAAGGTGAGAGAGATAGGGCTGGCAAGATAGCTCAGTGGACTAAAGCACCTGCTTAGGCAGAGCGCAGTGGCCAGGGTTCCATCCTTAGCATGCTGTGCTGGCCCCACCCTGGGGCGCGCTGACACAGCGACTAAGACCAGGCATGGTGGTGCGTGTCTGTAATGCCAGCACTTGGGAGGCTGAAAACAGGAAAATCACTGAGTCTGAGCTGCATAGTGAGACACTGTAGACTTTGTACTGAATACATACAAAGAAAGAAAGAAGGGTAAAAGATATGTTTATGCATATATACAGGACAGATTGGATATTTGGATTGTTGATTTTTCCTGGTCTATTGAAAGGAGGAGTTAATGCTTAATTTTTTTTCTCCTTTTTAATTTCTTATGACTTTTTTCATCAATTTTTCATGCTTGTATCTGGTAATCTAAACAACCAATTTGAAGACAACATTATGCAAAATAACAACCATAGTTGAATTCCTATTGTTTAGTGACATGCTGTATCATTTCTAATTGTTTTTACTATTTTTTATTCTTTTTTTTAAAAAAAGAAGTAAATTGTACTTCAATAATATAATAATAATCATAGAAAAAAAAGAAAAAAAAAAGGAAGGTATCTGTTCCCATTTGAACACAAATATAGCAACCTAGGTATACATATATTTAATCATTAATATTTTTTTTTCTTTATGAGAATGCAGCTGTATATTTATCTTATTTTGTAAAGCTAAATTATAGTATAGTTTCAATAATTAATACTTTCTTGGGAGGCTGAGACAGGAGGATTGTTGTGAGTTCAAGACCAGCCTGAGCTACAAAGTGAGCTTAAGGCCAGCCTGAACTGCATAGTGAAACCCTGTCTCAAAAAGACAAAAAAAAAAAAAAAAAAAAAAAAAAAAAAAAAAAAAAATTTAATACTTTCTACCTTGTTATCTTCCTAGTGGTTGTCCATAGTACTAGAAGCTCACATAATATCCTATCCAAACACTATTAGTGCAAATCTTGCTTCTACTATAATTATGCAAAAATACTGCATATTTATCCTAACTGTACTGTTTATACAAACACAGCATGGTTCTTCCTTTGTATCCCCCTTTTTTTGTTTAGACCTGTCAAAGATGGGCACTCCATTGTCATTCAACCACTATAGGTGTCTGACCTCCTCGAGAGAATCCAACACAGTCCAGCAGTCCACAATAATAGTGAGTTATCTGAAGAAGTTGTTGACTAGAGCTCAACTTATTATTATGGTCTTATTTTATATACTTCATTTTTATACTTTTCTGCTGGATGGTTAAGACCAAGATAAAACAAGGCCTATATAACAAAAAATGTAGCTTTTGTATCTGATGAAGACAGTCAAGTCCCCTCAGGGTTTATCTTGTAATCCTATACCTCACTCAGTAGATCCTTTGTCAGTGTTAGCCACATAGATGAGTCACAGCCATTGCTTGACCAATTTGCTCTCTGTGGAAGCCTAAGAGAAAGTTTTCTCTCCATGTGACTCTCCTCAGGCACACTATACATTATCAATTGCATTCCTCTGTATAAGTATTTATTATAAATACTATGAGTTCTTTGTGGTACACACTGTTTAAATTGTGTTGTATATTATGTAACTTAAGCATGGTATGCATAAATAAATATAGCACATTTCCCCGTTCAGAAAGACATTTCTTTCTTAGATTACATTTTACTTCTGAAAACTCAAGGAATACCCTTTTAATTATAGCACCAAAATAGGTCCTGATTTTCTTACAATACTTCAGATGTTTATTGATCTTAATTTTCTTACTTCTTGGTTACAGATTTCTTTCCAGAATCCTAATACATATTCTTTTCCTAGAAACAAAAACACAAGAAGTCACAGCAATCAAGAATAATTGGAATAAAAATCAGTGCAGAATTGGAAAAGAGAAACGGCAAAGTAAAAGAGGATTTATCAGAAGGTGGGTCAGGCATTCTGGACCACAGTGACCTAAATCTCACTTTGAAATACTTTATCCCACATTTACCCTGTAGATTTAGGTTGTTGAAAAAGAATGATCCACACAAAGAGAAAAGAAGTTTCACTTAACAAAGTATCTGAATTTATATCCTAGTTCTCCTTCCAATTTCTCTACTCCATCTCCTACTTTGAAAATCTAAAGATAGAAATGGTCTTGATTCCTACACACATGTTCAGCTTTACCCTTGCAGGCTTCCAGCTGACAACCCCAGGAGAGTAAAGTGAAGGCCAACCCATATTCAGAAACGGCTACAAATATATTTCTATCTCTTATGTTTTCCATGAGTGAAAAATGCAGATGAGGTAGATAAGGTGTGACATAAAAATAAATTGTATCTAAATTTTCAAACCTTATTAAAGTAAAAGACATGTGCTCATTCATCTCTCTCAAAATATTCTCCCTTTGTTTGAACCCACCCATCTCACTATTGTGAGTGCTTTGGTGTCCTGAATGGATTCAAAATATTTCTTTCAGGGTCATTTTGATGTTAGGGAGAGAGTCATAGTTGGTTCCCTAGAGTAACAGAATCAGTATGAGTATACATACAATTTACGAGGAATTTGTTAAGTAGGTTTACTGGGTCAGAAGGGGAAGAGTCCCAGAGTCTGTCTGTGGACTCAGAGACAGAAGAATCCAAAATGGCTGACTTCATATGCGAGATTTGGATCCTGAAGGTCTTGCAGATGATTCAGTGTCAGATTCACAGTCATACAGTCACAGACTGCAGTCACCAGTATGAGTCAGTGTCAGAAGGTCGAAGAGTGTGCACTGGGGACCAGTAGCCAAAAGCAATATCAAAGACCAGAGTTCCTCTGACAAAGGAAGAATTTATTTCTTCTTTTCCTTTTTGTTCCATTCCGGTTACCACCTCTTGTCTGCTGTCAACCATAGCCAGGGTGTGTCTTACCTCCTTGGTTTGAAGCCCATGTGTCAATCATCCAGGGACACCCAGAGCTATCTCTTAGGTGGTTCTTACTCAATACAACAGAACACAATTAACAATCGTAAGCCTGAGGTTGCGCCGTGCCAAATCTAGTGAATTAGTTGGATGAGGACACATTGGAAGATTTCTATGAGCCTGCCTTTCCTCCGGATGGCACTCAGCTGTGCCATTCACTGAATTTTGATCACACACCAAAAAAGACATTTGCAAAGGAGGACGTCCCAGAACTGTTTCCAAAAGCAGCAAGGAGGATGGGCTAATTTTGTCTGCAGAAAGGGGAAGCATTTGAAGGGGGATAATGGAACTGTCTCTTTTGCTGTACTAAAATTTTTAAATTTACATTTATAATTTTTTCAGTCATTTTTAATACTGGAATTTCCAGACTAAAATTATGGTCATTTTTATAGGCTTTCATATATTTCTCAAGTATGTATCAGAAATGTTTCTCTCACATAATGAGAGGTCTGTTTTATTCAAGTATTTCTCAGTGGAGCACAGAGTTAGATAGCTGTACATATGCATTCAGATTTTTCTCTTCTTCAGAAACAGACAATGAGACTGGGTGTGGTAGTGTGCACCTATAATTCCAGCACTTGGGAGGCTGAAAACAATAGGATCACTATGAGTCTGATCTGGGTAGTGAGACTCTGTATATCCTGTAGTAAATATTTGTATTTACTACAAGACAGTGTAGTAGGAGAGAAAGGCAACATAAAACTTGCAATGTAATAGGAGGAAAAGTTTCAAAAAGAAATTTGCAAATGGAGACCTTTCGTTCTGTCACACTACAATTGATGAATTATTCAGAAAGATTAACAAGTTATGTACTAGCAAAGAGGACACAGCTAATATGCATGGGAAAGACAGCTTGGAGAAGAGTTTAAAACTGATGGCTCAGGTCTCTTATAGCAGATCCTGAGGAAACTTATCCTGAGGGTCTTGAACAGTGACTGATTATTGTTCTGCTGTAACCCCTTTAAATACTTTTGCATACTCAGTAACTAAGGTACTGGGGGAAAATATCTTTAACAATGTGATTTAATAATTTATTAAGGGATAAACATTTAAGGAGAACCTATAGTGTGCCTGTCACCATGGTAAGTTACAGGGATGCAGGAAGAAAAGGCCAGAAAATGTTCTTGCCTTTGTAGAGTTTGCACACAGTGGTAGAAAGATGCACAATAAATAAGATTTTTCAAAAGTATAAGATAGCTCTAAATGGTGATGAATGTTAAAAGACAAAGGATGTTGAGATAGATATACAGATCATGGAGTGGAACTAATTTAAGAAGATTGTTTGGAAAAGGCATTTGTAAAAAGTTTATATTTTAGCTTATACCTGAATGAGGAGGGTGTGCTCAGGCAGCAGGGCTAAAGTAAGGAAGCAACAGGGGTAGAGACCTTGTGGAAGAAGCTGCTACTGCAGTAGATAGACAGTAGGCATGGGGTAGAGGCAGGAAATTAGATTGGAGACAATCAGAGTTTGAACCAAGTCCAGAGAACTGGGAAGTGCAGAGCAAGCTTTTGGAGGCTATAGGGAAAGAGATGAATCTTTAGGATGGGTCATATTTGGATGGATAGAAGGAAAAAGGGCAGGCTCTCTGAAGAGGAGGCAGGAACTAGTAGGATGAGAACCATTTCGCTAGAAAACATGTGACCTTTTCATGCACAGATGCAAGACTTGTTTTGCTTGTGTACTGGGGATAATCTTCGGTCCTCAGGTTACAGATCTGTAAAGTGGGACCATACCACCTCTGAATATCAGCTCTGTTTTTATAATTGAAAAATTATTATCACATGAAACCTAAGTATTCTGTGGAGTAGGTTAAAAAGAAGATCAAATATCTCATTACAAAAGAAATAGTCAAAGGTTCAAATGCCCAACAGAAGAATTAGGTGTGGAAAGGAGTGCTTTTGGGGCACAAAATGGAAGATATCATGACAGGATGATGAATTAGACTGATAGTGTATCAGAAGCCTGCTATGGCTAGGAAGTGCTGGTCCACTCCTGGGTCAGAGTATGCAGACTTAGGACTGTCTGAAAGAAGATGTCAGAGAGCCAGGCAATATATGAGAAAATAAAGGAGTACAAAGACATTACTCTGCAAAGTTTAGCTTATACATGATAGAAAACGGGCTGTTCAGAGAGCTGGACAAAGGAAAGACTAAGTTGGATGCATGCAAATATTTATGAGAAAATAAAACAGATAAGTAGAGGTATATTTTTGATAATTTGCACACTAAAGCACACTTTCCCAATAACTGTGAAAATGCAAGAGTTATAAACTAAAAGACTGGATAGTTATAGAAAGAAAGATAGTCTTCTTTATTTTCATTGAAATCTTGGAATGGATCTGAAATTTAAATTATTATAGAACCAATTCATCAGCAAAATGGAATAAAGTAAAGTAGGACATAAGGCTATAGGGAGTATCAAGAGTTTTGATGAAAAAAGAATTTAATTGTCTTATAATGAAATTTGCCTTATAATACCATGTAACTGGAACTTTCTCTCTCTCTCTCTCGCTCTCTTTCTCTCTCTCTCATTCATTCTCATTAGTGCTAAGGGAATTGACCACTTCTGGGCTATAATCTGATTGTTTGGAAGCACCTCTAAGTTACTTTGGGTCAGGGCACTCCGATATTTGATGTCTATTATGTTAGTAATATTTCTCACAGTTCATGAATACAGCTCATGAATAATTCTTAAAGCACTGATGGAACGTGTCCTCTGTCAGAGCTGGCAAGCAGCAGACCTGGGGTAGAACAGTATTCTATCAGACTTTAGCATCCTGACTACTTTCTTTTTGCCTTGGCACTTTTCTGGGGACAACTAAAGAAGTAATAACAAGGGGCTTTCTGTATGTGTCACATAAGAATGTGGAAACAGCCAGGGATATAGCTCAGCAGCACAAGCACCTGCCTGGCATGCACAAGGTCCTAAGTTTGATTCCTGGCACCCCCCCCCAAAAAAAAAAGAATGTGGAAACAGACAGATTGCATGTTTAATGGATGAGAAGAAGGGAATCTGGAAAATGAGGTAGACCAGGAGTAGTCAAAACCAGACAGGAGAATGTGAGAAAACCTAGAAAGGAGAAAGCTTCATGAACTAGAGTGATGTCAACCTGCAAGCTTTCCAGAAGAACAGACAGGAGAAATATGATGAGCCACTTGGGTGACTGTGCAAGGAGGAAGCAAGGTATGGGTTGGCTCATGACCTTCACTCAGTCTTGGAGTCTACACGTGGATCTCAAGCATAGAGGGGAAGCAGAAAACAAAGGATCTTGGAGACTAGCAGAGGTGTCATTGACAAGGGAGCTACTACAGGCAGAGTTCATGGATTGGTAGGTCACAGCTCCTCCAAAAATTCTTTTTTGAGAAATCAAAAGTAGAGTTAAGAGAAGCCGCACACACTGTCTGTTTGGTCAGATAAGTGACTATTCGCTCCTGGCTCAGAACTTGATCAAAATGGAATAACTAGCAGCCATTAGTGGATAGGGAATGAAGGCTCAATTAGCATGAGCCAGTAAAGAGTGGCTCTAAGGGATTTGGGCTGGAACTTTATTATCAAAGCAGACCTCTCCATCTTTAAAATGACTCAGAAGGAACTGCCAGTGCTCACATTATGGCAATAGTAATTTGCTGTAAAGACCCATCATTTGGTTTATGTGGGCTACAGAAGTATTAGGGAGCTTATCTAGGCAATGAAGCATCCAAAGCCTACGAGATTAAGGTGGAAAGTTCACGAGTGACATTTCATCCTAAGAGATCCGAGAAATGGGTTGCTACTCTTTGACAAACATCATGCCACATCTCCTGCAGGAAAAAAAAATAAAACATTGCTCTTACTACATTGAGAGTCCATTGCCGAAATGGGGTTGAGCGGGGAGAAGTAGAACTTCATGAATTGAATCTGAGAACTATAAAAGAGGATAATTCAAAGATTGCAACTGTGTAAAAACTGAAGATGACTAGATTCCAAGAAAGCCCTGTGGCTACCCTGGACATGACAGGACGGCACAACAGGTGGCAAGAGAGTGGGGAACATGAAATGTGGTAGAGTTGAGGAACCCATTGATCTCAGTAATTCAGAAAACCATCACTGGCTATATAACAGGACACTGGGATAGAGAGGAAGGCTCAGCATACATTGAGAGGTGGCTCTCCCCTGCACCAGCTGCGCCATGTGGCAGAGTATATTGCTTCTCTCCTTCCATCATCTTCTTTTATACAGCGCAATAATAACCCTAGCTGACTTCAAGCCTTATAGGAAAAATTCAATAAAGCAATATGTGTAATTTACTGACATGAAGTGATTGTTCAGAAAAAAATAATTTTTTATTCCTCCCTCTATGTGTAGCAATGTAGAATGGGAAGTTACTTTTTGACATATTTTTTCATCATTTTTTGGAAAGAGCTATGATAGCAGATTCCCTCACATATCCTTCAAACTTTACCACCTCAGTGCACTTGGCCTACTTCCTGAGACAGCCTTCAAAGAAATATCCCCCCCTTTCAGGATGCAAGTCCAACACCTGTGATTTTCACTTTGAGTTCATTCACAGGATCAGGTTCTTTTCACACACCCTTTTCCGCTCTTCCTGTTGTCGTCCAACTGAACATCTATGGTTTGTTCAGGATGAGCCGGAAGTGAGGCAGTCATCATGTGTCTGAACATTAAAACGGAGAAGTTGTCTTTTCAGAACTTTATCGTCATCTCTCCTCTTTTGAAGCCTCCAACACCTGACTCATTGAGGACTGTGCATGACTTCTGCAATGACAGACTTGTACCCAGCCCTGAAGCTCATCTCTTCTTTGGGTGACTTTATTTTTGATATGGGCATTTGTGTTGCTGTTGTTGGGGTGCCCTTAAGTGTTTTGCATCTGTTTGTGGCATGTGGGGCTGAGCTATGGGTGAGGGTGTCTCAGATGATTCTATGAAGGGCTCATGCTTGTGTGAACAAGGCTGCACTGAGGGAAAAGAAAGGGACACCAATGAACTTGTCATTGTTGAACTAAAATTTTAACCAAAGCCCTTGATGTGAGGCTTGGCTTCAATGTGAACCTCAGAATTGGTGAGTCTGTAAGAATGAACTGGGGAGAAAGTATCACAGTCCTATCTCTGGTTTTATCATCCATATGAATGGAATTTTACTTTACATGTGGTCCTTTTAAATACCATACACCTAAATTTGCTCGTTTTATCAAATACCTGTGTTTCTCCTGCTTCTTCACTTCTTTTTTCACTTTAGACATGCTTCTTCTTACCCATTTAGCTTTGGCATACAGAAACTTCACACTACAACTAGACGTACTGAGGTTACTATCTGGGATTTTGTGTGCTACATTGACCAGCCTCATCTATCTGCAAAATCACATCTCCTGATATCATCCTAGCAAACAGTCTTAGCCTAAATGAGATGAAGATGCCATTATCATGCTAATCCTTCAGCTTGAAGCCTTTGTCTCAGCAGCAATCACTACACTCCTTCAAGCAGGACGGCCAGCAAAAAACATTATGAAAACTGCTTCAATTGTGATTCTTGAAATTTTTCTTTCTTGTGTTTCCTTGGCTGAAAAGTGTGTTTATATGTGTGTGTGTGCATGTTTGTGTGTGTGTGTGTGTGTGCATGTTTCAGGATTATGTCAGTTTAATACATATATGATATATGATTCCAATATATATGAAAATGTTGCTCAAACTGAAATCCCTATTTAACACACCTAAGTTGCTTAGGGAAGTCTGAGGTCCATAGACACCAGCTCTAGTCCAAGTAAAAGTATGTTTTCCCAGCCTTCTTATTCTCTATAGAGGACATGAAGGTCTATGCCCATCTGTCAGCCATTCCCATATTGTGCTCAGCCTATGAAGACAGCCACTCAGTAGGCACTAACTCAACATAATGGTGTCTGTATTAAGTGTGAATCTCACAAGGCAATATCTCTGCCCTCTAGAGTTTATTAGTGATGATTACACAATTATTAGCTTTGATTAGTGTGTGACACAGACTGAACTGTCTATAAATACTGAAAACATGACTTCAGCAACTAGTGGAAGAAGGGAAATGCCTAGTGGGCTGGAGAAGGGGCAGAGTGAATGAGGACTCGATCATTCATTAGCTGTGTGCTCATGCTGCTGTGAGCCTGTTTCCTTAAACTTTCTATGTCCTCGCTCATTATGTATCATAACAGAAATGTTGGACATAAACTGCATAGAGTAGCAGAGATAATCAGATATTTCACTACTGTTACTGCTCAGTATATCTCTTTTAAGGCTATAAAACAAAATTCTCATAGAAGTTGCCGTATAATGTAAATAATTGAAATTGACTGTATTTAAGAAAGTAAAATTAATGGAGACCATGAAAATTGAAGTGTGCATTCCCTCACTAAGTGCATTCAAATTCAAAAGAGGAAAACTACTGTGCTATTCAAGCAAAAACTAAGACTGCACACCAAACTGTGCTCATGTATGAACCCTGTAAGTTTGCCCAACACATGTAAGAAAGTGCTTTTCTGGGTATAAACCCAATTTTCCACAGCAGAAGAAAAACATTTTAAATAGATGAGTGCAGGGAGTGAAAAATATCAGGCGATTCTTCTCAGAATTGAAAGTCTGAGCTCCTGTTTTGAAGCAACCCACTGAGCCATCACAGCATTTTAACTGCATTACGGTCCAGGAGAGCTGCCCCCCTGTCTCCCCTCAAGCCAAGGCTTGCTATTATCTCTGTGCAAACCATTTATTTATTATTCCTTAAGTCCTTCAGCTTCAGCTCCTGGAAATGTTAGTGGCAGCAGTCTCTGCCACACATCAAAGTCAAGTCTCCCATCTCCTAGATCCTACAAACATGAGCCTGTTGGTGAGTTTATTTTCACAATTCTGATTGACTGGACTAGAAAAGGACAACACAATTTTCCTCTCCCTGGAAATAAAGCTAAAGTGCTTCATTACTGAGGATCTGATTAAACTATGATCTTCCGTGATCTTTCAGTCTTCAGGTTATACACAAAACCTCCTCTTCTTTCCTATCTGTCTCCATGACTGTTCTATGCTTGTACAATATTAGAACCTACTGATTTAATAGTCCCAATGAGAAAGAAAGAAAGAAAGAAAGAAAGAAAGAAAGAAAGAAAGAAAGAAAGAAAGAAAGAAAGAAAGAGAGAAAGAAAGAAAGAAAGAAAGGAGGGGAGGGAGCGAGGGAGGGAGGAAGGGAGGGAAGGAGGGAGAAAGAAAGAAAGAAAGAAAGAAAGAAAGAAAGAAAGAAAGAAAGAAAGAAAGAAAGAAAGAAAGAAAGAAAGAAAGAAAGAAAAGAAATCATCCTGCCTACCATTTTTTCCAAGTTGTTTCCCCTCCCACAAAAGAGATCAAAATCTTTTGCAGCATCCATAAAGAAGGGGTACCTGTGCCTGCTGCATATCTAAGACTGGCTATTTAACTTATAGAAAAGTAACACAGTCCAGGAAAAGTGAAGAGGAAGAGAAACGTATATTGTTCCACATATTTTAATTGTTCAAGCTAAGCAGGAAAATAAAAAATTTACATGTATGAAACAAGCTATAAAACCCAAATGATACATCAGACTTTATTTTAAGCTTGTCTAATAGAACATCAAATCTTATAGAAATATCTACAGTAAATTAGCGAGCAAAGTATTATTTTCATACCAAAATGAGAATAGATGGGGCAGGCTGCTGGCACAATCTTACAGAATCAATATCTTCTTGAGAAAAACTAGAAGAAAATGCAGTTGGGAAGTATTCACAGGATGTACAAGGCAGAACTCAGGCAGCTTCTAAAAACATGAGGAAAAATTGCAGATTCCACTTTATAATGAAGGTTCTACACTGAGAAGGTTTTGGAAAGAGAAACACAATTTAGCACGAAGAACCAATAATGTCCAGATTAAAATGATATGTAAGTATAATATCACATATGCACCTTGTATGACACCAAAACATTACAAAAACAGTATGCAATGAATTAATTTATCAAATCTGTCCTGTTAATTTGTCTTGAAACTGTCTCATTGCTATTTGTTCTTCACTAAAATAAATAAATAAATAAATAAATAAATAAATAAAAAGAACCATGACTGAAACCAACTCAAAGGTGCTGAGTAATGGAAAATTTCCTTATTATGCAGCAGGGAAAGCTCAGCAAGGAGTTCAATAGGAACATACTATTGTGTTCAGTGTGCTTCATGAACAGAATTGTTTTCAATAAATATTGATTTGCATTGAAAAAATAAAAAAAATAAAAGTGACAAGTTGACAAGTTAAAAAAAAAAGAAGTGTTATAAAACAAAAAGAAGTTGTGAAACATAAATTGAAATCAAATTCTATTAAAGAAAACTATCTCCCCATGTACAGGAAAAAAATGTCTAGATTAAAATTAAACAGAAGATACATTTTATGGAGGAATGGAAATAGTCATTTTAGAACCATGAAGATAGAAATTCTCTCCTTCTCTCCCAATCTTCCACAAAATTTTCAAGCAAAATTGTGTCTTGGTTACAAATGACCAACAGAAAGCAACTACAGTCAAATCTCACATAAAATTACTGCAAAATACAGACAGTATGAAGTATGGCAGATCTCTCCATAGAAAACAAAGCACAATAGTCAGATATGCCCCTGAATAAAAAACTATAACCTAATACTCAAAATAGTTAAATATACTGATAAAATAATAGAAACTATGATGAAGCACAAGTTATATTTCTAAAAAAATTATAAAGCAGAAGTTATACTTAGAAGAAAATCATAAAATTGAATAAACAGAGTAGTTAACACCTGAAGAGGAAAGGCATTAAAAAAATGAAAAAGCAAATAATGAAAGCCAAAATGAATTTGAGAAAAAATGATAGCTATAAAAGAGAAAGTATTCAACATACATGATACATATGTCATAGGTATATATCATACATATAGTGAAAAGAGCAATGGAACATGAGTAAAAAAGAACCCTAGAAACTAAGAAAAACTTAAAATTAAATATATTAATAAATTAATTTGAAAGAAAGAAAGAAGCAAGAGAGAGAGAGAGAGAGAGAGAGAGAGAGAGAGAGAGAGAGAGAGAGAGAGAGAGAGAAAGCAAGCTGGTATCCAGATATGGTACAGTGAAGCAAGAGATTCATAACATTTAATCAAAGAGCTAGAGGGGACCGGAGAGATGGCTCAGTGAAATAAGCACTGGCTTATCCCCTGGCAAATGCAAGGGCCTGGCTTCAATCCTCAGTTCTGTCAAAAAACCAAAAAAAAAAAAAGAGCTAGAGATTTTGGAAGAGGCTTTTGTCTTCTGCAGGGGACAATGAAGAATGGACCTCAAAAGAGTTGGTTAATCTTGAAAGAAGAATATTACTCGGATTGGAAGAGATGGAAACCAAGAATATTTCAGACAATGGGAATAGCAGCAAGTAGCAACACGGCAGAGGCACAAAGTTATTAAACTGATCGTGTTGAATGCCAACTTGTATAATCCACAGTGGGGCAGAAGATGGGGCTGGAGTCAGGCAATCCCTGAATTTTAAGTCTGTGAGTTGAGATTTCCCTACGTGTACACCTTTGCCAGGGGTGTATAATGAGGAGGAGAGCTCAGGGGGCTATTTCAGTCATCTAGAGTTCTCTAATTTATCTCTGAGCCAATGCATATCAGGCTCAGGATGAAGAGGAAGCAAGACTAGAGGCTCTACACGAGAGGGGCAGTTTGGAGCCTCATTTTCTAGGAAGATAGTGAGCCAGTTTGGGTACCATATCATAAATTAAACTTCATTTTCTTCAAAAAAAAATTGAAGATGATTTTAGACATTTTCTGTGCAATTTCTATAATATCCAAATGAAAAGCAACAATTTAATTTGTAACATTATACCTTTAATATTTGTAAATTGAGTAAAAATGGAATCTAAGCCACTCTGGTTACTGGGATACGATCCATGCCTAGCTTTCCTTTCATGATCAAATATTGTTTGGACTCTGTGCCAAAAGTCCCAGCCTTCTGTATCTGGCCTTTCCCACTGAGTGCCACAAGAACCTTTATTTGCTATACTGCAGAGTCATCACTCTTTAATCCACTATAAAAGAACGAACAACTTTTTATCAGAAAAAAAGAATCACACTTAACAATGACCATGCAACTGAATTGCTAAATTGGATTATAATCTGTCAGGGCAACTAATCCTTACATGACTCAGACCACCTGTATGGGACCGCAAGTAGGGGTGAAGATTCCAGGACAATTTGGTACATCAAATAGTTACCATCACATAATTAAGAATTAGATGTCACTCAAGGCAGGAATGATATCACCAGCCAATTCATGTATTTCTGATTCCTTAGGATGGTTTGTCCTGAATTATCTTTTTTGGCCCTAATTTTACTAAATGAAGTACATAATGATACTAATGCAATATAGAAGATAGGTCAAAAATGACAAAATAAAGCAAAAAGCTGGGCATGCACCACACCCAGTCTCAATCACTTGAGTTGAGTGCATCCCAGGGGCAGGGCTGGCACAGCATGCTGGGGATCGAACCCTGGCTGCTGTGCTCTGACGAAGCAGGCACTTCAGTCTGCTAAGCCATCTGGCCAGGCCTACCCATTTTCTTAATTTTTTCCTAGTAGTACCAAAATGTATTTTTCAATAATTAGCAGGATTATTATATGTGGCAAAAAAGTTTATGTCAGTTTTTGAAATAGTAGTTATTTTTGCTAAACATCTGCATAATTCCACAAGGTATTTTAGATACTTCTGATTCTAAACATTATGGTTTCTTTCATATTTATTAAATACTACTCGTTAAAAAAAGCTGGGTATGGTGGCATAACCTATACTCCCAGTAGTAGGCAAAGGCGAAGTTATGATTCTTTTCTTTTTGTATTTTAGGGAATGGTCTACAGGGCGTCCAGGGTCTCACTACTTGTAGTGACCTGCCTGTTTGCACCTTCCCAAGAGCTGGGATTACAGGTACATCACCACGCCCAGTCTCAATTGCTGTCTCAGCCCGCCCCCAGGAGTGGGGCCAGCATGGCAGGCCTGAGGATCAAACACCCAGCCTGCACCTGCTTGTAAGTGCTTTAATCCACTGAGCTATTTAGCTGGTCCAGAGGTCATGAATTTGAATCCAGCCTAAGCAACTTAACAATTGAGCAAGGCCTTGTCTCAAAAATTTAAAATGGCAGTCAATGTAGCTCCATGAGAAGGCACTGGGTTCCATTTCCAATGCCACACACAACAAAGATAAACTGTACTGAAAAGGCAAAACATTCTCAGAGATATTGTTCACCAAATGTATTTCTCAATGCTGTCTAAACAGTAAGTTCAAGACACACATCAGCTAGTGTCTGAGGTATTATGAACTCAAAGGAAATGGAATGACTTTGGAGCTGAACCATGCTGTCTTGGTCCAGGCTTTTGTGCTGCTGGCTGTGAGACACTGGGTGCTCAGTTCCACCTTCTGAACCTCAACTCATTCATGGGAATTTGGGGCAAAAAATTTCCCAGCTATGAAATTACATGTATCATTTCACTGAAAGTACATACAATAGGCCTGGAGTTCAGTAGATGTTTAATATTTACTCCCTGCTCACCCTTTTCACCCTTTTCACTCTTTTATAAGTGGACCAGCATGGGGTGAGGGGAGAAAGTCTTTTTAAAAAAATAATTGGCAGCCTAACATGGGCTATTCCATAAGCTAGTGAAGCAGTCAATGCCAGTGGTAGGGTGGCCCTGCTTGATACTCACCCACAGGGTGATGTCTTCTAAGAAACTGCAAAAAGGAGACCCATGCTGAAAGAAGCCCTCTCTCTAACTCCTTGTCAGGGTTAGACACAAGACACTAAAATTCTTACATCACAACACTGCAATTGAATTTCATTTATTTCCACATTTAAATATCTAAGAAATATAAAATTCCAATGCAGAAAGATATCACCATTAATAAGAAATAAATAATATGTGGTTTGGGATTCTCAGAGTATCTAGGAAAAAGGTCAGAGTTTGATTCACTCTACTGGACAGAAACTTGTTAATAGTAACCCAGATTTAGAAATTCTTAGCCAACAATGATAGCAAACCTTAAGGTGTTCCTGATTCTGAAAGGTGCTAATAAAGATGGAGGGAAGGGAAGAAATGGGGTATTTGCCCTGTTTCCAAACAAATGCATCTCTCCTCGCCTCTCCTCTCCTCTCGACTCTTCTCGTCTCTTTTCCTCTCCTCTCTCTGTTTCTTTCTCTCTGCCTTTCTCTCTCTCTGTCTCTGTCATTCCCTGTCTCTCTGTCTTTCTGTCTCTCTTCCTGTCTCTGTCTCTGTCTCTCTCCCTCTCTGTCTCTCCCATCTCTGTATCTTATGTACTGCCTCATACCTTGGTTCTTGTGAATAAGTGCTCTAGTACTAAAACACACACACTGGAATCCATGGTCCTCTTATTTTGGGGAGACCACAACCATGAGCTCTTAATGCAGTTATGGGAATATACCCTCTAGATTTTCATACCTATCTTATATTGATTTTTTTGTAGCCAGCTTAGCCCACCCTAGGGGCAGGGCTGGCATGGTATGTGGTACCCGAGCTTGGTCTCTGGTTCCTGTGCACTTGCCTAAGCAAGACCTTTAGACTCCTGAGCTATCTCACTGGCCCCAATCTTATTTAATGAATTTTTAGAAGAACGCTGTCCTGGAGTACTACTATAGCCACTTAGAATCAATTTTTTATTGTTGTAGTTGTTGTTTTTAGTAAATGAGGACAAGTGGATGTATTTATGATATTGGGCAGCATCAGAAGACTCCCACAGACAGAGACACCTTTCCAGGTGCTGGCCCCACCCCTCTCATCTATTCAGCAAGCTCCACAGGTGCTGTCTCTGATTCCCAGAGCCCACTATCAAATCTTATTTCCTGACCTCCTCTCTGACTACTATGATTTTGATCCTTAGAAATTTAAGCCAACCTAGTTTTTGTTTTGTTTTGTTTTGTTTTGAACCTAGCTGATCAGAACTTGCCTGTTTTACACATTGCCTCAGTCCTTCCCTGAATTTGCTGTTCATCAGCCTCAATGCCCACAGAATTTCAAATTAAAGCTTCGGTGTAGATTCAAGTGGCCACAGAAAGCTTTTGGTAAGAGATAAAATCAGAATTTGTCATTGTGGAATAGGCAGTCTTACAGTAACAGGAAGGAACAGAACATTTTTAAGGGCTATTTTAAGTATGGCATATTATTTAATGACAGGCTTATTTCCCTAAGTGCTGTGGCTTAGGAAATTGGTTAGCGTGTCGATCAAGCACCACGCAGAAAAGCGGACTGCAGAGCCTGGCCGTTGGGTGGATCTGCTTTAAACAAGAGCTGTCTGACAGTCAAGATGAATGTGGTTCTCTGTCCCTCAGTCTCTGCCTCAGCTAATAGGCAGTGGAGGGGCTGACAAGGAGTAAGCTCGGCAAAGGTATTTGCTAGATAAAGAAGCAAAAGGAAAGCAGCAGGTTCTATAAGTCCACAGTCATATTTTTGCAATGCTAGAGCAGAGAAACATACCAATGAAGGTTAATTCTGTACAGTTACCTTGAAATTTGAATATTGAAGTTCTATCATATGTGGAAACATATTCAGTCAATCTGTATATTCAATTCTTACTGTTTTCTTTCTTGTGCCTTGCTTACAATAGCCACAGAAGGGAAATGAAATAAATTTCCATCCTTGGAAAATGGGTCATCAATTGTGCCATTTTTGTGTAGTGACATTTTCAGTGAAATAGAAAAAAAAAACTATTAGGCACACAAGACCATTGATAAATGTTAAATACATGCATTGGTATGTATATAAAACAACCTAAATGTATATATCCATAATAAAATGAAAGGCAAAGCAGGGAGTTTACAGAAGTAATATACAATGGAATTCAATATACTTTTTAATGTATTTTGTACAGGGTCAACAGGATCTCACTACACAGATCAGACTTGTAATGATCCTCCTGTTTTCTGCCTCCCAAGTGCTGGGATTACAGGTGTGCACCACCACACCAGTCTCAATTGCCATCTCAGGTGCCCTGGGCGTGGGGCTGGCACTGCACGTTGAGGATCAGACCCTGGTCCCTGCGTCTGCCTAAGCAGGTGCTTTAGTCTGCTGAGCTATCTGGTTGGCCTGAAATTTACCATTTTTATAAAGTTAACCTGTATTGACAAAAATGATGGGCAGCAGAAATAAAAAAAGAAATCAAAAACAAAAGTCTCATTAGCATGAGCCTTTGGGCATGAAATTTAAGAACACTTATCACTACTGATGGTGAAGGCATTCTCAGAATAGTGATTGTGGTGGAATCAGGAAAGGTGCTAGAATTGTATTTCTTGATGGTTGGGGATTATATATACTCTGTGTGTGTGTGTGTTGTGTATGCATTTTCCTATGTGTTATGACATGTATGTTTTCCCAAAGCTTTTGGGTTCAACCTATGTAGTGAGACGCTGTAGACCCTGTACTAAATACATTAAAAAATATATTGAATTTCATTGTGCATTACTTCTCTAAACTCCCATTGTTACCTTTCATTTTATTATGAATATATACATTTAGTTTGTTTTGTATGCATACACTCCCAGGTCTTTTTTTTTTATTTTTTATTTTCAACCATGGCCATGCTCAGTTGCTACATTGGCCAGGCTGTGCTGTAACCATTGGCCAGGCTGTGCTCTAACTTGTGATCCTCCTGCCTCAGCCTCCCAGTACATGGGAAGGCTACTTATATCAACTTTATTGTAAGTGCTAGCTTTGGCAACACATATGCTAAAATATAGCAATGAGCTGTAGTGCGACTTTTCTAGTTTCCTTTCAGAAATAGAGAGTGATAAAGTGCTACACACACACACACACACACACACACACACACGCACACACACACACACACACTTCCAAGTTCCTGAACTGTCAGAGGAGACAGGTGGTTACAGGGAGAAGAGAGACTCGAACACAAGTGTACTGGAGGAAGAACAGCCAGCAGGTGTTCTTCAACTGATCTTCAACAAGAAACCCTGAGGTGAAGGGCATGCGTGGGCTGGTGGTTGACAGGAAGCCCTTGATAGTTATAAATATGAGGGAAACAGAATTTACTCTTGTTCGCTCTTGGGTGCTTTTTCTCTAAATTCTGCCAGGAACTATGAGGAAAGGCTGTTAGAGATAGGCTTGAGCCCTCCGTGGGGTGTAGACCCAAGGGAGAGAGAGGACAGCAGCAGCAGCAGCTGCTAGCAGGGTCGCAGGACTGTCTCCTCTGTGTCCCTGGAGAAACAAAAGCACCCTGCAGATGGCAGTCTTGCCTCAGAATCTGTGTCCACTATTTGTTCTGCTTGCTCAGCTCTTGAGGGGTTAAAAGTAAGTGAGAAATCTGAAGTGTGGGCAGCATTTTCTCATTGTTATAAGAGAAGCCCTTCCTTCTCAGAGGACGCAGAGTGACTTACAGGACTGAGGTGTTATCCCCAGTACTACCTGTCCTGCTGCCCTCAGAGCCCTGGGCCCCTTGGGCCTGCCACCAAAACAAGGTGTACACCTGTAATCCCAGTGTTGGAAACACTGAGACAGAAGATCACCATGAGTCTGAGCTGAATAGTGAGGCCTTATATAAATGAATCAATCAATAAATAAATGATTTAAAAACGTTTTTTAAAAGACAGTAAATTGGCATGGTATTACACACTTACAATCCCAGCACGCTGGAGATTGGGGCAGAAGTATCACTGTGAGTTTTAGGAAAAGCCGTACTTCATAGTAAATTTGAGATCAGTCTAAACATAGTGAGATCCTGTCTCATAAAACTAAAGAAAAAGTATAAGTACATATAAAATAGGAGAAATCATATGATGTTTGCTCTTGGATTATGATGGAATTAAAGTAAATATCTTTTAAAATCTCTAAATTACACATATTCCTGTACACGTATCATTTAGAACTTAAAAGGACTCAAGTACTGAAATATGCTAAAATGTGGCAAAATCTTTACAACATTACATTTGGAGAAAAAGCCAGAAAATAGGGGTCATATTATTTGCTTCCATTTTTATGAAATGTCGAGAATAGGCAAATTTATGGAATCAGAAATTAAATTAGCACTGCAATTGCCATGACCTGAAGAGAAGTAAAAAAGGGAGAATTTAGTGAATGGATGCCTAGTCCCTTTTGTAGTGATGAAAATATTATGAAATTAGATAATGGTGATGTTTATACAACTATAAATATATTGAAAGCCATTGAATTGCATACATTAAAACTTTAAAGGAAACTACTAGAAATGATCCAATTTGAAGCAATTACATTCATGAATTTGTGTTCGTTCTAAGTAGGACACACATTCCTGAGGGAAAAAAACAAAATTGAACGTTGCATTCTGGGTCTGGGTATGAGTCTGGAATATTTCCCTGGACATATAAATTCAATAAACATATCTGCCCAGACTAATAAAAAAATATTCTCCTAAATTGCCTAAGTGTAAATCCAGAGAGCTGTGATTGAGTTTTCTATGGAAGTCCAATGGATAATACTCTTCTTTTCCCAACCTTAAGATAATCTTAAAAACAAAGGGAAGGAGTGGTGTGAAAGGTATCCTCTGGTTTCTGTGAAGTGTTTATTTGAGGATGTGACAGATTGCTGTGGATAAGAACGAAAGAACAGGAGAACCATCATGAACTTTGCTTGGGATTTTCCTTCTAATCCAATTAATAATGTTCTGCCACAGAATGAATTAAACTGTCAGGATGCTAGAGAAAATATTAAAGCATCCATCTAGGTTGCCTGTGAAATCTTTCCTTGTACTCAGGCTGAGTCAGAACAGGCTCCCTCTCATGGTGCAGTGAACACCATGAAACCAATAGGATATGCTGAAAAACCTGTCAGTCCACCTGCCTTCGCTTTTCAGTGTTGATAGGTTCCAGCCTGAGTAGAAACTGTTAAATTATCATGCCCTGATCCGAACGTGACTGAATCCCCAAAATGAGACCTTATATTCCCAACAACACTTCCTCCTTCCCCACGCCAGCCCTGGACACAGTCCCCTTTTGCCTTTCTGGCACACACAGGGAGCCTCCAATCAGATCCTTGGGTGTCATTGAACTTACCCTCCAAATTCCTCCCCTAGCAAAAGTCCTCAAAGTCTCAGCCTTCCAGTCTCAGGTCACAGGATCCTTCCATCTCCCTTCCCTCAATCGTCTCCGTGTCTTCAAAATCGATAAAGGCTCTCCCTCTTTTATTTCTACTTCTCTGCCACACTGCTGCCACCAAAAAACACCGAAAAAGTGTGTCCTGGATTACAAAGGCTACTGCAACTCCAGCTTAAATACTGAAATTAGTAACTTCAGAAATATCAAATAGTCATAATCAGGGTACAGTAAGCGTCTGAAGACATCAAAGGCCTATCTGTAGAAGAGAATAAAACAACTTCAAACCTGAGAATTCCATTCTTGTGTGAGGATAAGATTATTCCCAACACTGGTCTAGGCAGGAGGCTTATGAAAGGGCCTAAGTGGATGAGAATTGATCAATAACCCTTATTTGATTTCTAAAAAATTCTAAGCTATTTTTTTTTATACAAGGTCTTGTAGCTCAGACGTGTAGTGATTGATACTCCTGTCTCAGCCTCCCCAGGCCTGGGATGACAGGCATGTACCACCACACCCCATTTCAGTGGCCGGCATGGCATGTTGGCATTCTGGGGCCAGCATGGCAGGCAGTACCAGGGATGGAACCCATGTCCTTGTACTTGCCAGGCTGGTGCTTAGACCACTGAGCTATCTCCCCAGCTCCCAATTTTGTTTTGAAACAAACATTTAAAATACATGTTTTATAAAAGATTTTTTTCTACTCTATTAAGAGTTTCATTTATCAAGAAGTCATTGAAGAGAACACTATGTAATATAGTAAACACTATTGAATTCTTACCGTCTTGTTTGAAATTCTGTATTGTTTGTAATGTTTATCTTTTATTCTCTATAGAACAGAAATTTTAAAAATATAATCACTTATCATGTCTCTCCTAAATGTAAGACATTGTAGTAATTCTCAGATATAGAACTGGAATAAAAACAGTTGTCTTGGCTTTCACATCACTTATATTGTAGAGAGAAAGATTATTGCTAAGTACTCACCTTATTCTTCATTTTTCATTTTTTTTAAGACAGAGTCTCTCCATGCAGGTCAGATTGGCCTTAAACACAGCATATAGCCAAGGTTGACCTCAGAGTTCCAGGGATCATCCTACCCCAGCCTTCCCATTGCTGGGATTCTAATCACGTGTCACCACTGCCCCATTCAAGTATTCACTTCAATCATATAGAATACAGAAGTAATTTAGGTGTGAGGGAAGAAAATTGCAAGGCGCTATTAGGGGACATAATTTGGATTTGGGTTCAAGGACAGTCTCTCTGAAGAAGTGATAGTTGAAGAAGGGTGAATAGTTTGATAAGCTGGGGAAAAATAATTATATTCAATCATTTTAGTTGTAGCCATTCTTGTGGCTGTGTATGATTATCTAGCTGTGGTTTTAAATTACATTTCTTTGATGCGTAATGAATACTTTTTTCTGTATCCCATTGGTCATTCCTTTAATTTTTTAGTTTTTGTATTTTAGGGAAGGGTCTACAGGGTGTTCAGGATCTCACTACTAGATTGGACTCATAGTGATTCTCCGGTTTACAGCCTCCCAAGAGCTGGGATTATAGAACTTCACTTTTGGTGAGATATTTATTTCTTACTATGAGCTATAGATCTGTAATAATCAACAAACAAGCCTTTTCCTTTTCAAATATGTCTTTTCTAAAGCAGAATTTACCTGTGATGTTAACATCATTTCAGAAAAGGTCCTTTCTCAGGAATGTAACTTAATTTTAAAGATCTCAAATTTATCTTTTGTTTTTCTCTTCGCAGCCAGTGCACTTTGAATTCTAATTAATCATTGTGTGTCAGAGATTGTTCCTTATGCTATTTTCCAGAACTTTATTTAAAACAAAAAAGCAAATGTAAGTTCTAAAATAGCTTACATTTAAGTCTTTGACTCATCTTAAGATGATTTTTTTGGATAAAGGGTGGAAATCCATTTTTTAAAATTGCTTTTATTTTTTAAAAGGAATAAAAAAATAGTAAAAATACATTGGAAGTGATACAGAATTTCAGTAAACAAAATAGAAATTCAACAATGGCTGTTATATTACATTTTTTAAGCACATGTGTATCAGGTGTCCTGATAGCATGTATTAAAAAATAATGCTTTTCCAGGGCTGGTGAGATAGCTTCATGGACTAAATGCCTGCTTACACAAGCACAGAGACCTAGATTCAAACCCTGGCACCCCATGCAGCTCCAGCCCCATCCCTGGGCACGCTGAGCCAGCCACGGAGACTGGGCTTCGTGGCACATGCCTGTAATCACAGCACTGGGGAGCCTGAACACAGGAGGATCACTACAAATTCGAGCTGTGTAGTGAGATCCTGTATCAAATGCATCACAAAAGTAAAATAAAATAAAAAATAATAGAAAAATAATAGAAAAATAAATAATAATACTTTCCCCATTAAAGTGCCCTAGAAACTTTACTGAAAATCAATTAAGAATATTTATATTTATGGACCATCTATTCTGTTCTCTTGAACTGTGTGTCCGGCCTCATCCCAATACCACACTCTTTTCAAGAAGTCTGTTTCTTAATCTCTGTATTTTTGTGCTTGTTTTAATTGTAATTACTTTAGATCTAAATCAAATCGGTAAACACCAGCGCTTTGAAATATCACTTCTTCGGATTCAAACCTTTTTGATTGTTTAGAAATTCTAATTTTTCTCAGCAATATTTTGTGGGTTTGACTATAATAGTTTTTGCACAGATTTCATAAACTTCTTTCTGAATATATTAATAGTGTGGTTAAAGAATTTTTTTTTAAATTTATTGGATACAGGGTCTCACTCCACAGCTTGAACTGATAGCAATCCTACTGTGTCAGCCTCCCCAGCACTCGGATTACAGGTTTGTGCCACCACGCCTGGTTTTGGTGGCCCACATGGCATGCCCAGGGTCCAGGAGTCAGCATGGCTTGTGGTACTGGAGATCAAACGTGGGTGCCTGCACTTGCCAGGCAGGTGCTTAGACTGCCCAGATATCTCCTCAGCCCCAGGAAATTTTTATATCATTGTGACAGATTTTTAAAATTTATTATATATATAACTAGAACATAGAAATACAAATGATTTTTTGTAGTTTGCACTCTCAAATGTTGCTAAACTTATTATTTCTATTTTTCTTAGAGAAGATCCTTGTGCTTTCTATTCTCCTTCTGTCATTGCACTTTCTAGAGAGTTCCATACAATGTCAAAAAAAAAAAGTGGGAGCAGAAAGTAGATATCTTTGTTTTCTTTTTTTTTATTTTTATTTTATTTTTCTTTTATTGAACTACAAATATCAATGAGACATTTTTAAGATACCTTGACAAGATGGATTTGATAAATTAATACATTGCAAACTGTTTTCATAGTGTTTTGGTATCCTATAAGGTGCATACATGATATTATACTTACATATATTATTATACCGTATGTCTCTCATCATTAAATAGAGTGTAGCTGTTTGTATATCTTATTTTTATACCTAATTTACATCAAAGATTCAATAATTAATACTTTCTAACTTGTTATTTTAATATAATAATATCCTATTATTAGTATATTATATAATAATATATAATATTATATAATAATATCCTATTATTAGGATATTATATAATAATATCCTTTAATATAATAATATTTTAATATAATAATATAATAATATCCGACATAATATCCTATCCAACCACCATTAGTGCATATCTTGCCTCTCATAGGATTATGTAGAAGCACAGTGTTATCTATTCCAACTGTACTGTCTATACACACACATCATTATTTTCCCTTTCTATACCCCCTCGTCTACACTTGTCAAAGATGGGCACTCCATTGTCATTCAACTAACTTAGGTGCTTGAACCAGACAACACAATCCAACACAGTCCACCATTCCACAACAATAGTGAGTAATTAAAACAAGTTGTCGACCATAGCCATTTACACCTAAGCTTAATATTATGGCCCCGCAATAAATACTTCATTTTAATACCTTTCTGCTGGATAGTTCTTCTAATTCTCCATCTCTGATTCATGAACTTAGGTTGTTAACCATTCAGAAGAAAAGCTGATTAGTATCCTATAGCATATGCCATTCACTTTGCCTTATCAGACTCAATTGATTTTAGTTGTTGTTGTACGTTTCCATTTGTATTTCTGCTTTTCACTTCTTATACTAGGGAGACTATAGGATATTTACACATGTGTGTCTGGTTTATTTCACTTATGAGTATAAGTTCAAGTGACATCCACTTCAGTATAATTGCTTCAAATATATCATTCTTAACAGCTGAGTAATACACCATTATATAGAAATACCACATCTTTTTCAACCATTCCTCATGTGATGGACATGTTGGTTGTTTCCATGATTTTGCTATCACACACTGTGCTGCTATAAATATAGGTACACATATATGACTATGATACAATGTTTTCAGCTCCTTTGGGAAAATTCCTAGTAGGGGATAGCCAGCTTGAATGGGATTTCTAGTCCTACTCTTTTGAGGAGTCTCCACACTGACCTCCACATTGGCTGTACCAGTCTACATTCCCACCAGCAGTAGAGAAGTGTTCCCTTTTCCCCACAAACTCTCCAACATTTGTTGTTGGTTGATTTCTTCATGATAGCCATTCTTTCTGGAGTGAGATGGTATCTCAGTGTTGTTTCTATTTGCATTTCACGGATGACTAGCTATGTGGAGCATGTTTTCATATATTTATTTGCTTCTTTAATTTCGTCCGCTGAGAAGTGTGTATTCATCTCAGATGCCCATTTCTGAATTGGGTCTTTAAATATGAGGGCCCTGTTATATCTTAGTTCTTTATATATTCTAGATAGCAGTCTTCTGTCTGATTGCTTATTAGTTAGGATTTTTTCAAAATTTTTGGGTTGTCTTTTCACTCTGTTGACAAATTCTTTTGACATGCAGAAGCTCCTTAAGAAGAGTTGATCCCAATTGTTGATTCTTTCAAGTGCTTCCCATGTGAATATATGTTTATTCATGAACTCTTTACCTACCCCTATGTCTTCAAGAGTTCCTCCTACTTTCTCTTCCAGGAAATTGAGTGTTTCTGTTTTAATGTTTAGATCTTTAATCCATTTTGACTTTAACTTAGTGCATGGTGATAGAGCTGGGTCTAGTTTTAGTTTTTGGCATGTAGAAAGCCATGTTTTCCAGCACCATTTGTTAAAGAGGCTATCTTTCTTCCAGTGAGCTTGTTTAGCCCCTTTGTCAAAGATAAGATGGCTGAGTGTTTTCATAGATACCTCTGCATCTTTTAATCTATTCCACTGATACTCAGGTCTGTTTTGTCGCCAATACCATGTTAATTTTATCACAATGGCTTTGTAGAATAATTTCAAATCAGAAATTGTGATGCCTCCTGCCTTGTCTTTATTGGCCAGGATTGCCTTTGCTATTCTAGGTCATTTGTGGTTCCAAATAAATTGTAGGAATGATTTCTCTATGTCTGGGAGGTATGTTGGTGGCAGTTTGATAGGGATTGCATTAAATCTGTACAGCAATTTTGGGAGTATGGCCATATTCACAATGTTGGTTCTTCCTATCCAGGAGCATGGAATATCTTTCCATTTTCTGAAATCCTCTCTAATCTCTTTTCTTAGGGTGTTGTAATTTTCCATGAAAAGATCTTTGACTTCATTGGTTAAGTGAATCCCGAAGTATTTCGTTTTCCATGATGCTATTGTAAATGGTATTGTTTCTACTGTTTCCCTTTCAGTGTGCTTGCTATCTGTGTAGAGGAAGGCTATTGACTATTGAGTATTGATTTTGTATCCTGCGATGCTACTGAATTTCCGTATCAGTTCTAGCAGTTTCTTGGTGGAATTTTTGGGGTCTTCCAAGTAAAGTATCATGTCATCTGCAAATAGTGATAATTTAACTTCTTCTTTACCTACTTTTATTCCCTTTATTTCTCCGTCTTATCTAATGGCAGTTGCTAAGGATTCCAAGACTATATTGAATAGGAGGGGTGATAGAGGACATCCTTGTCTTGTACCTGATTTAAGAGTAAAAGATTTCAGTTTTCCCATTTAGGATTACATGAGTTTTGGGGTTGTCATATATGGCTTTTATCAAGTTAAGATAGAGTCCATCTATTCCAATTTTCTGTAGGACCTTGAACATTAATGAGTGTTGGACTTTACCAAACTTTCTCTGCATCAATTGAGATGATCATGTGGTTTTTAGAATTCAGTCTATTAATATAGTGTGTTACATTTATAGATTTTCAAATATTGAACCATCCTTGCATCCCTGGGATGCATCCTACCTGGTTATGGTATATGATCTTCTTGATGATTAGCTGTATTCTATTTACCAGGATTTTGTTGAGTATTTTTGCATCTATGTTCATGAGGGAGATTGGCCTGTAGTTCTCCTTTTTTGTTTGTGTCTTTCCCTGGTTTTGGAATCAGTATTATACTTGCCTCCAGAAATGATTTTGGGAGGACTTTTTCCTTTTCAACTTCATGAAAGAGTTTGTGGAGTGTGGGGATTATATCTTCTATAAATTTCTTGTAGAATTCAGCTGTGAATCCATCAGGACCTGGACTTTTCCTTGTTAGTAGGCTTTTTATTACGTTTCATATTTTGTTGGCTGTTATCGGCTTATTGAGAGTTGTTATATCTTCTTGATTCAGTTTTGGTAATTTGTACCTTTCGAGGAATCTGTCCATTTCTTCTGTGTTTTCTATTCTGTGAGCGTAAAGATTCATGAAGTAACTATTGATAATCTTCTGAATTTCCAGTGGGTCTGTGGTGATTTCACCTTTTTCATTCCTTATCACTTGTACTTGAATTTACTTTTGCCTCTTGTTGATGAGGTTCGCAAGAGGCTTTTGCCTAATGTGTGAGTTCATAGCTATTATTTTCCCTCTAAGAACTGCGTTCATCACATCCCATAAGTTCCGGTAAGTTGTACTTGAATTTTCATTGAATTGTAGATATTGTTGAATTTCTTCTGCAACCCATTGATTGTTGAGTAGGGTGTTGTTTAGTTTTCATGAATTTAGTGGGTTTTCTGGTTTCTTTTGTCATTTATTTCCAGTTTCATTGCATTGTGGTCAGATAGTATGCATGGGATAATTTCTATTTTCATATACTTAGGCATCACCTCTGGACTAGTATGTGGTCTATTTTGGAAAATGACCCGTGTGCAGCTGAAAAAAATGTGTATTCAGCTGTGGTTGGGTGGAACACTCTGTATATGTCCACCAGGCCCATTTGTTCCAAGCTCTGGTTCAGTTCTGCTAATTCCTTGCTAATTTTTTGTCTGGTTGACCTATCTTTTTGAGATAAGGGTGTGTTAAGATCTCCTGTTAAAATTGTGTTCTTAGACATTAAGTTTTTCATGTCCCTTAAGATTTGTCTTACATAGTTGGGTGCTCCTGTGTTTGGTGCATAAATATTTATGAGTGTTACTTCTTGCTCTGACCAATATATAGTGGCATTCTTTGTGTCATTTGGTCATTCTTGGTTTGAAGTTGAGACTGTCTGAGAACAGAATTGCTACTCCTGCTTTTTTCTGAGGTGCTGGGGCATGTAGTATTGTTTTCCATCCTTTGACTTTGAGTGTATGAATGTCCTTTTGAGTTAAGTGTCTTTCTGTACACAGCATATTGTTGGATTTTTTTTCCTAATCCACTGTGCCAGTCTATTTCTCTTAATTGGACAATTGAGTCTGTTTACATTTATGGTTATAATTGAAATGTGCTGACTTATGTTTGTCATGATATTTACCTGGTATTGTTTATTCCTTTATAACCTGTGTTTAATTGACTGTCCTGTTTAGTGGGTTCCTTCCATTCTCATTCATGGAGTTCTGGTCATTGTGGTCTCTCTCTAGAACCTCTTTCAGCAGCCTGTGAAGGGATGGCTTTGTCATCATGAAATTCTTTAGTTGTTCTTTGCCATGGAAGCATTTCACTTCTCCATCAAACTTGAAAGAGAGTTTTGCAGGGTATAATAATCTGGGCTGGAATTTGTTTTCCTGTAGGACTTGAAGAACTCTGCTCCATGCTCTCCTTGCCTTCATTGCTTGTGTAGAGAAGTCGGCTGTAATTCTGATGGGTTTTCCTTTTAATGTGAGCTCCTTCTTCTCTCTAGCAGTTTCCAGTATATTAATTTTGTGTTGGATTTCTGGGATCTTAACTATTATATGTCTCGGTGTGTTTCTACTTGGGTTGAGGTTATTTGGTGTTCTGTATGCTTCGGTGACCTGAATGTTGGATTGTTTCCTCATATTTGGGAGGTTTTCTGCTATTACTTCTCCCCAAATTCTTTCTATGTCATTTGTATTGACTCCTTCATTCTCATTGATACCAATTATTCTCACATTGTTCATCCTGGCATCATCTTGCAGGTGATGGATTATTTTTTCCTGCATTCTCATTGTTTTTAAGAGATCCTTTCTCACCTTTTCACTAGCTGCTCTGGCATCTTGAAGATCTGAAACTCTTTCTTCGCTTTCATTCAGACGGTTTTGTAGACTCGTGATTGATATTTTTAGTTCTTCTATGTCTCTTTGACTGTGTTTCATGTGTTCTATTTCTTTTCTGTATTGCTCATTCAAGGAATTCATCATATTTCTGATCTCCTCAATTTTTTTTTTATCCATGTCTTCTTTAGAGGTAGTTATTACTTCTTTTTCTGTTGTGTTTCTTCCAAGTTGGGTTTCCTCTGTCTATTGATGGACTTGTTTCTGTATTGCAGATGCTATGACTTCAAAAAGTTCTTTTTTGATTTCAGAACTTATTTCTGCTTTGAGTTCCTCATGATGTTTCTGCTGTTGTTTCTTTGCTTCAGTTGCTGTTAATTCATATATATCAGCTGGAATAGTACTCTCTTCACTTGTTCTGGGTGAGCATAGTTTTTCCACCCATGTTTCTGGAATTCATTCTTTATTTTAGATACTATGCATTCAAATATTTCTTTTTTAATTTGGGGAATTACTTCTCATTTTATTTCCTCTATAGCTTTCTGCTCTTGTTCCTTTGCTGCTGTATCTGTTAATCCATTCATTGCAGCTAAGCTAGTGTCCTCTGCCCTTCCTGATGGACTCGAGGCCTGGGATTGCATTTTTCCCCTTCTCTTTGTCATTTTGTATAGCACTGACCTTTGACCTTTGGTGTAAAGCTTTGGTGCAGCTATAACCTTATCTTGTTATGAGATTCGGGTGCCGGTCTATTCCTTTTTTCGGTGCAGCTCCTTGGTTTCCCCTCTGTTGGTTCCCTGTTCAGGTGAGCACAAACAGAACTTGGATGTAGGGCAAGTAATGAAACTTCCCCGTCTTAGCTGTCTTTGGGGCGAGGATCCACAAACTTACCAGGGTCAGCCCTCCTGTGTCAGGCAGGTCATTCCCAGGTGGGCGGGCCTGGGTTTTGGGGGGTCTTCTGGGCTTACAAAAGGACAGTGGATGATCTTATTCACTGAGTAGGCTGTACTGAGCCGGCCAACCTGTGCTGGGTCCGGGTCTACAGTCTGTAACCCAAGAAGGCTGGGAACGGTCCCTCCGGTGCAGCGGGCCTGGAGCCCTCACTCACAGGCCAGGCTGCACTGGGTTTCGTTTTGTGGCGTGGGACCAAGGATTGCTGAGAAATGTCCCTCCAGCATGGCAGGCTTGGAGTTCTCACTGCAGGCCAACCTGCACTGGGTGTGGGACTATGGGGTGGGACAGGTAATCACCTGGAAATGTTTCTCTGGCACAGTGTGCCTGGAGCTCTCAGGCGACCATGGGGGGTAGGGGTGCAGGGAATCCCTGGGAAATGTCTCTCAGGCACGGAGGGTCTGGAGTTCTACACTCACTGAACTTTGATGCCCAGAGAATCGGGGAAATTCCCACTCGTTCAGTGGGCTTTAGGGCAGGAGGTCCAGGGGTGCTGGTGAGTGGGTCCTGAGGTTTCAGGCCAGTCACTGGCTTGGAGGGGTTGGGGGCAGGGATCTGCGTAGCGTGCGTGGGAAGAAGCCAATGGCTCTCCCTCAGACTCACCACACTCTCAGTGATCTGGGAAGCCTCGTGAGTCGTGCAAGTTCCCTCTCGCTGGGAGAGCTTGGGGCGGGATCCAGGAGGTAGCTGGAGTCAGCCACTGTCTGAGGCCGGTCTCTGGCTGGGCGGCATTGGCAGGATCGAGTAGGCTGCTGGCATGGGTCTCGCTGTCTCGAGAGGTCAGATATCTTTGTTTTCTGATCTCCAGGCAGAAATGCTCTGCTTTCACTATTAAGTATGGTGTGTTCACTGAGGAGTTATTATCAAACGCATTTTGCAAACTGAAGAAATGTCCTACTCCTAGTTGGTTGCAATTTTCCTACTGCTACTATGATGAAGTATTAAATTTTATGAACATGTTTCTGTATCTCTTTAAAAAATTTCACCAGTTTCTTCCTTTATTTTGTTAACATGATAAATGACGAATGATATTTGATGATTTTCTTTCTTTTGGGGGGACAATATCTTAGTCTGGTCTTGAAGTCACTACGCAGCTTGTGAGGTGCCCTTCCTGCCTCACTATCCCAGTGCTAGCTGTACAGACATATGACAGGATGTGCCTCCAGGCTCATTTGTAGATTTTCAAGTATCAGCTGATCTTGTCCGTCAGGTAACTTCCCTCATCATAATGGACTTTTTATTACTGAATTTTACTTTCTGACATTTTTATTAAGGGATATTTATCTACAGTTTATTCTCTTTTCTGATTCTTGTAATTGGGTAATTGAGGACTTATAATTTCTGAAAGGGTTTGTACAGGATTTGAGATATTTATTCTTTAAATTTCCAAAAATAAGCTAACAAGAAGCTACCTAAGCCTAGAGTTTTCTGGTTAAAACGTGAAATTCACATTAGTAGACAATAGAGAAATACACATTTCTTATAATCATGAGACCACTTATTTCATCATTCAAGAAACTTTTCAGCATGCTTTTGTACTTTACAAGTGAAGTGTTTTGTCACAGTGTTTACCATCATTTAAAGATTGGAGGCTTTCTTGCTTCCCTCTCTTTTAATTCTGATGTTAGTCATTCGTGTCTTTTTTCTCTGATCAGTCTATCTTGATGTCTATTAATTCCATTGGTCTAGTCAACAAAAATATTAGATTTTTATCACTAACTCTATCGCCTATTTTGTTGATTTTTATGTATTTGGAGTTCAATTTATTCTCCTTTTTAAAGAAAAAATTAAGGTCATTCACTAGACGTTTTGTCAAAAGTTACATACAGTTCTGTTTTTCTTGGTTCCATAGATTAGATAGGTAGATAGATAGCTAGATAGATAAATAGATAGATTCAATAGATAGATTAGATAGATAGGCAGACAGGTATGTTGAGCTTTCATTATAGTCAACTGATCATGTTTTCTAATTATGCTTTTTATTTCTTGTTTGATTTTTTGGTTGTTTAAAATTAGGTTGCTTAATTTTCAAAAACGTGACTTTTGGGGTATCTTTCCATTATTGATTCAAGTATGTCCTAGAAACAGGATGCACTTTGTCTAACTTGAGGGTTTATAAATGTATTAAAACACATTTTGGGCCAGAGAAATACCACTCAGCATAAGCACCTGCTTAGTAAGCAAGGTCCCAAGTTCGATCCCTGCTACTGCAAAAAAAAAAAAAAACAATAAAAATATCATTTTACTGACCAAGATATTGCTTACCTTGGTAAATATTCTTTTGTACAACTGAAATAGTGTATTTAAGTATTCTTAGCTATGATTATAAATATCAGTTTAGTCAAATGACTTAATAGTGTTATTCAGGTTTTTCTGCCTTGTTCATTTTTTCCCTATTTGCCCTATCAATTACTGAAAGAAAAGTAGCAAAATCTCCAGGTCTATAATGGATTTGATCTCTAGTGATACTCTATGTGCTGAAAGCTTTTTTTCTGTTATTGATGCAACCATTCATTCCAGTTTGTTATTAGTGCTGGTCTTTCGAATCACTGTACATTTCTCATAAAGAGCACATTTTGTGCCTTGTCATCCTACCCTTTATGACAATCTGCTCTTCTTAAAGTGCTTAAGTGATTAACAATTAACTTGATTCTTGGTATGATTGGGCTTAAATTTACCATATTTCGTATATTCTTACAGCTTCAGCACTTTAAGAGGCTGAGGAAAGATTCCAAGTTTAAGCCCGTATGGAAAATTTGTGACTTAGTAAGGCCTTATTTCAAAGTAAAAAATAAAAAAAGGGGCTTGGAACACAGCTCAGGGCAAAGGCCCTGGATGAAAATTCCAGTAACAAATGCACACTCAAACCACACACACCCCATATCCATTATTTTGCTATTTATCTATTATTTGTCCAATTTGTTGGTTATTTCCTCAATTTTTGATTTTCTTCAAGATTAAGTTTTATTTATTTATTTTTTTGTTTGCACTGTAACTACACTTCTGTGTTTTATTTATTTACTGATTATTGTAAGTTCTATTTATTGGACTTTCTTATGTATTTAGTATAGGGTCTACCGGGTCTCACTATACAAATCAGACTTGTATTGATCCTCCTGTTTTCAGTTCCCCAGCACTGAGATTACAGGCATATGGTATGCTATCTGGCTGGCCCTATTTATTGGGCTTTAATTTATCACAACATATCTTGAAATAATTTTGGGTATTATGTAAGAACATAACAAGAACTTATTGCCATTTCTTACAGCATACTGTTATCAATTTTACTTTTGAAGGTCAATTACAGTGTAACAAATATAAAAATGAGAAAAATATGTTGTATTTACTCATAGAAAAAAACTGTCCATCTTTAGTTTTTTGTTTGAAACCACATTTCTAACTATAATTTTCCCTCAGAATGAAAATTTTTCCTGTATCGTGAAGATGGCCATACTCAAAAAATTGCTGTACAGATTTAATACAATCCTATCAAACTGCCACCAACATACCTCCCAGACATAGAGAAATCATTCCTAAAATTTATTTAGAACCACAAACGACCTAGAATTGGAAAGGCAATCCTGGCCAGTAAAGACAAAGCAGGAGGCATCACAATTCCTGACTTGAAATTATACTACAAAGCCACTGTGATAAAATCAACAATCAATTTTATTGGCAACAAAATAGACCTGCATATCAGTGGAATACATTAAAAGATGCAGAGGCATCTACGCAAACACTCAGCCATCTGATCTTCGACAAAGGGGCTAAACAAGCTCACTGGAAGAAAGATAGCCTCTTTAACAAATGGTGCTGGAAAACATGGCTTTCTACATGCCAAAAACTAAAACTAGACCCAGCTCTATCACCATGCACTAAGTTGAAGTCAAAATGAATTAAAGATCTAAACATTAAAACAGAAACACTCAATCTCCTGGAAGAGAAAATAGGAGGAACTCTTGAAGACATAGGGGTAGGTAAAGAGTTCATGAACAGACATATATTCTCATGGGAAGCTCTTGAAAGAATCAACAACTGGGATCAACTCTTCTTAAGGAGCTTCTGCATGTCAAAAGAAATTGTCAACAGAGTGAAAAGACAACCCACAAACTTTGAAAAAATCCTAACTAATAAGCAATCAGACAGAGGACTACTGTCTAGAATATATAAAGAACTAAGATATAACAGGGCCCTCAAATTTAAAGACCC
>PVKA01006388.1:0-42185 GCA_004027165.1 Ctenomys sociabilis
GTGTTAGCAGCCTGCTGCAGTACATGTGCCATAAATTTGCCACCACGCCCCAGGCCTGCCATGCCACCCCTGCCCTGTGGTGTGCTGAGACAGCAATTGAGATGGGGTGTGGTGGTGCACCCCTGAAATCCCTGCTCTGGGGAGGCTGCAAACTACAACTGTGATCTAGTAGTGAGACCCTGAACACCCTATACACCCTTCCCTAACACACAACAATAAATAAATAAGCAAATAAATAAATAATTTTTTCACTACTGCCTTAGATGCCCTATAGAAATCAAGTAAGGACAATTAAATGTGGAAGTAGTGACTTGGGAGGGCAGATACCTGAGTGTATTACAGGATCCTCAAAATGTACGATGGCCTTCCTTCCTCATGTTCATTGCATTCCTAGTCATTGAGTTCAGATTAATGCCATCTTAAAAAGTTTCTTCCTACTGATGGCAGGATGTAGGAATCAATGTAGTTTTCCTGGTGACTTACTCATGGTGAATGATAGGAAGGTCACTGTCCCTGTAATAAATGATGGTCTTTTAACTAAATCTATGGGCCCTATGCCAAGCATGAGGCTCAGTTCTCAGTGTTTATACAGTGGTACTTTGCTCACAACTTAACGTGATTTACGACTTTGGGGAAGATGGCTGTTTGTTATGAAGTTTGTGAACAGAAGCAAAATTTTGCCGAATGCTTTTTTTTAAATGTATTTACTGTAGGATCTAGAGGGTCTATAGGGTCTCACTACACGGATTGGTCTCAGGCTCCCAAGTGCTGGGATTATAGGCATACACTACCATGTCCAGTCTCAATCACTGTCTCAGCATGCCCCAGCAGCAGGGCCTGCATGGCATGCTGGAGATGGAACCCCTAGCCCCTGTGCCTGCCTAAGCAGGTGCTTTAATACACTAAGCTATCTGGCCAGCCCTGCAAATGCTTTTGCTTGAGAATGAACCATTAGTGAACAAAAGCATTTGTGGACTGAGGCATTACTATACTTTTTAAATGTTTATGAAAATCATCTATAGTTGGAGCTATTGTTGTTCTTTTATAAATAAGCAAAACACGAGGTTATGAAAGGTGAAACCAGCAAGGATACAAGTGATGTGAACTTTGTATCTATTCCTTGTGTGTTTGTCTTTGTACCAGATCACTCACAACATTGATGCCAAGCCAACTAAGTCTGGGGTCAAAATGTGCAAACCTTCCAGGAGACAAAGCAGAGCCTCTGAGGTCTCTGATGGAGAGGGACAGGGAGCTGCTAGCTCAGTTTAACTCAGAAATCTAGAAAGTACAATCAAATTAATGAGCTCTTTATAAGGCTAACATGTCTTGCTCCAAATGACCTTTCCCAAACAAACAAGAAGATGAAGATTCTCTTCATATTTATTCTTGGTCCTGTTGCTGAGGAGAGACCTGAACTCAGAGAAATGGGGACAGTTATTCCCTAACCTGACTCTCTTGAACTATGTAGTTCACTTCTCTGGATGTTGGCTTCTTCTCCTGTAATCAACAGGAGTTGCAGTTGAGCAGTGTTTTCCAAACCATTAACTTTGTATGATCCAAATAAGAAATGAAAACAAACAAATAAAACCCAACAAACTTTCACTTCATGGTGCACACACACACACACACCTGAAACAAGCATCTTACAGAAAAATCACTCAGACCTACTGTATGATGCTTTTAATCTATTTATTCTGTTCCTTTAGTGTTTGGGGGAAATGCCTCTCTGGTTGCTATTCACTAAACTGATAGTTTATCTTATCAATGAGTGGCAAACCATGATTTTAGAAAACTGGACTAGAGGAATAAGCTGCATGATAAGAATAGTTTTCTAATTGAGTCAAGACCCTTTTGTGGAGAAGTGTGAATCAGGCAAAACTTACTTTTGGCACCTTCCCACCATTCAGGGCCTCATTTTCCTGGCTTCTAGTTCCAGTTTATTTCTATAACTCCTTCTCATATTGATCTTTACTAAGCCACTTTCCGTGTAGATGCCAAAAGTATTTCTGAATAGGTGCTTGGCTTGAGCTCCCACGGGTAGGATTCTGTTACTGGCAGCTCTTACAGGCCCTCTGTTAAGACCCACCTCTGTGGACTCTTGTCCTTGAAACCACTCATGCTTGACTTTCATGGTAAGGTACTTGTGGTCCCAGGAGGCCCCATGGATGACTGGGCCTGGTACTGTTATAGATAGCTAAGTCATATAAAAATATAGGCAGTCAAGGGCCTTGACTCCTTTGAGGGAGTAAAGATGAAAGTTGAAAGCCCAGTACAGGTCATCACTGGGCCTTGTTTTAGGCTCTCCTTTGTCCCACCTCAGCTGGGCAAGAGTGGAAGTTTTGGTCCATTGCTCTAAGGTGGTTCTTCCCCCTTAGCAGTCCCCTCCACTTGTGCAGCTGGATGCCCTCCTGCCCACTCTGGATACCCTACATGAGCTTCTGCTGGGCAGCACTCTTTTTTCCTACAGCATCTCCCATCTTTCCCACAGAGCTCAGAGTCATTCCGGATCACACCTCACAGGAAAACAAAGTCTTTGCAATTCCTCTGACAGTGAGATCTGAGTCCATTTCTCTAAATCACCTTCAAATTTATAATGAAGATCATTTTGATTCTACATCGGTGGGTCAAGTATACATTTCCCTGGCAAATACCATATCTTATATACAGTAATAGCTGTCACTTGTGAAGTCTTTAGGCACTCTACTAATACAAGGTATGCTTAAAAGACACCCACTTGCTTTGAACACACTTATCCCATCGTGATTGCCACCTTCTGCAGCAGTTTTGGAAGTACTCTTTCATGAGTACTTCATATCATATTTTTATAAGAAATGATAAGAATTATGGTGTGTGGTAATGTTAAGTAGCATCTAAAAGAAAGGCAGGCTGGTAAAACCATAGTGTGTCTGTATGTAGGGACCATGCAACTACTGGATCTTACATAAAGGTCTTTTTTTTTTTTTTTTTTTTTTTTTTTTTTTTGGTGGAACCAAGGATTGAACTCAGACCCTTGCTCTTACCAGGCAAGCACTCATTCTACTGAGCTAATCTCCCCAGCCCTATAAATGTCAAAATGACCATGAAAGATAAATGTTTTCAATCAGTTCAGGATCCTGAAACATCCACCACAATTCAGCTAAAGACACAAGAGAAACTTCAAAAAGTAGTAAGAAGTGAGTGTGTTCAAAGTGAGAGGGAGAATTTTGAGGTCATTAATAGTGGTATGTCCTTTATTATAATAATTTTTAAAATTTTATATCCATTCATTTTCGTTACTCATGTATTATCTCATTCAATTTCCTAGGAAGCTAGTGAACTAGGTAGATACCCCTGCTAGTCTCTTATAAAATAAAACTGAGGCACAGAAAAGTTAGTAACTTTTATGTGGCCAAGTTCAGACTAGATGTGTTTGTAAGTTCCAAATGCTATTAATCAAACCACCAGACAAGCCCACTGTGGATCCGTTCTAATTTCTATCAATAAAGGGAAAGGAAAAAATGAAACTAATATTTTATGTGTATATACTATGAGCTAGGCAGTATGTTAGGCACCTTATGACTATAGAATATTATTTAACTCTGAAAACATGACTTAAAATATTTATTGTCATTAAGGTTTTAGAGAAGAGCTGAAGAAACTGGCTCAAAGATGTTGGATTTAGGACTGTAGTTATAAGAGGAGGATTCAGAGCAACACTGTTGACTTCAAAAACATCGATAGTGTCCAATTTAACAATGTTTTCCAAAATATGAGGTCCATACATTTGGAAGTGTATAGCATAATTTTAAGAGGGGCAGAATCAAAGCCTAAAGGGAGTTGCATATCTTAGAGAAAATTTTATCCTCTCTGAAATCTCATCCAGTCCCTCAATTACATAAACCTACAACCCTTAACACCAGCTATATTTCCCTTTAACAAGACTGAAAGCAGGGGCTGGCCAAATAACTCAGTGGATTAAAGCACCTGAAAGCAGGCATAGAGTGTAGGGATTCAATCACCGGGCCTGCCATGCTGATCCCGTCCCCAGGGTGCACTGAGACGGGGCGGTGGTGGTGCATGCCTGTAATCCCACAGGATTGGGAGAACAGGCAGATCACTATGAGTCCAATCTAGTAGTGAGACCCTGAACACCCTGTAAATCCTTTCCTAAAATACAAAAAGAAAAAGAAAAAGCCAAAAACATCCAGCCAGGTAAGTGACATCCAGGTAGAATTTAATAAAAACTGGTTTATTTAAATTTTACTTCATCTTGTTCCTGTCTGACATCTTACTAGTACAAGTGATACTGATTTTCTATATACACAAAATGCTTATTTCATTAAAAACTAAACAGCTGAATTGATTTAAATAAGTTTGTAAAAATAATAGCATAGACCAGTGGTGAAATACGGTATAGATAGTGAAGATAGGGTTTCCATGCATGGTACCAGAAGCTGTGCTGAGTTATGTTGCTTTTCTTGTTAATGAATACCCATTCATTATGATGAAGGTTGAGAAAGATGCTGAGGCAGCTTCCAAATCACTGTGGGTTAGATCAAATTATGTTCGGTAGAGCTTGCTTCATGCATCCATGAATTTATTCAACCAAATCTTTCATTAAAAACATTCAGTGGTTTGTAAACAGGCATTATTTGAAGAATCTTTTAGTATAAAATATGGTAATGGATTTTCAATGATGGTATGGGAGTCATTTCAGTATAAAACATAGGATTTAGTCACAAGGGAACCTGGGTTCAAATTTACTCTTGGATTAGAAGCTGGGAGCCCTCACTTAACCACTGTGAATCTCAGCCTCTTGTCTGTCAAATGCGGTCAGTATCTCCTTCATGGCGTTGTGGTAAACACTGGGTAAGATGCCTGGTCGAGCAGCCAGTAGGCACACAGCAAACTTTCTTTCATGTCATGTTTTAATTTGTGGAAAAGTGACAATCTATATGAAATGACCATTCTTTATTAGGCTTATTTAAATCAATTAAATCAATGGAATATATTCCATTTGTGTATTTGCCACAGGGTCTCACTACACAGATTGGACTCATGGTGAGCCTCCTGCTTTTGGCCTCCCCAGCACTGTGATTACATGCATGCACCACCATGCCCAGGGGCAGAGCTGGCACAGCCCTGATCCCTGAGCTTGCCAAAGCAGGTGCTGAGCTGTATTGCTGGCCCTAAACATCATATTTTACTAATCAGGAGAGTAACCAGATTCCAAACTTCAGGTTTCCCACAGTTTCAAAGTTTCTCATTACAATTTACTTCTGATTCAAGCTTTTCTTCTGTTACCCTGCAAGTCTCAGAAGGTTGAGCTAGCTTTGCTATTCCTCGCTATCTAGCACAAAGAGTCTCAGCTCATTCTCTGGCAAATAAAAGGACGAGGGGGAGGTCATGGGAGATAGAACTCTGACCGCACTCCGTCTCACGGAATGCTGCCCTGTCGGAGATCACTGGCCTTTCGAATCACCAGACAGCGCTGTGGACAGGGACAGGCTCACATGAGCTTTATCAAAAGCGGCTGAGGGCCGGCCAGATAGCTCAGGCGACTAAAGCACCTGCTTAGGTAGAGCGCAGAAGCCAGGGTCGATCCCAGCACGTCGTGCTGGCCCTGTCCCTGAGGCAAGCTGAGGTAGAGATTGAGGCTGGGCGTGGTGGCGCATGCCTGTAATCTCAGTGCTTGGGAGGCTTGGGAGAATCACTACGAGTGTGCTCTATGTAGTGAGACCCTGTAGATCCTGTACTAAATACATAAAAAATAACAAAAAAAAAAAAAAAAAAAAAAAACCAAACAGTGGCAGAGGCCAGCTGCTTGCTATTTTCCCAAGAGAACTGAAAACATCATGCCGCAGTTATATGTGCATGCCCACGTTTACAGCAGCACAGTTTGTAATAGCTAAATCTTGGAAGCAACCCAGATGCCCATCAGTGGTGAACGGGGAAAGGAAATGTGCCTTACTATATAATGGAATACTACTCTGCCATAAAGAAGGATAAACTTGAGACATGTCTAGGTAAATGGATGCACCTTGAGACCATACTTTTAAGTGAAATAAGTTGGACATGTGTAAATACTGCATTGTTTCTCTAGTGTGACAAACCAAAAGTGTAAATCTGTACCAAAATGTATAATAGATACTGTGAGATAGGAAGAGGAACTGGAGTGGGGAGGGATAGGGAAAGAGAAAAAAATGTGAAAAGAGGGGTAAAATGTAAACAGAGATTTTGTAACTAAGAATTAAATAGAAGGTAGGGGAATGGGGAAAAAAGAATTAAGATACACCATATACAGGCAAAAATTCCCTATGATGAATGTGATCATATATATATATATATATATATATATATATATATATATATATATATATATATATATGTAAAATGTACCAGTAAACTTAATAAAAAGGAAAAAAAATGACTAAGGGGTTTCTATCTTCCCTTCAATCCTCGCTCTAATTATGACCAGAACACTAATGTGCCTTTCTACTGAGATTTGTGGCCCACCAAGGAGGGGATTTACATATATCAGGCATGCTTTTGAGTGGGGTGGGGCCAGTGCAGGTCTGTAAGTTCAGTGCTTCCAGGCAAATGCACCTATGTTTGCTGGGCCAGCTTTGAAGAGCCTGGAGTACAAAGGGTGAGAGCTTCTGGATTTCTTATATGATTTCATCTTGTGGACTCAACTACATGCTTGCAACAACCGGGTCCTGGGCATAGTCTTCATATTAGGACTCCCTTAGAGCAGATTCCTGTATGATGCGAACCACCATCAGGAGGAGGCGCCTGGGGCCACATCTGCTGTGCGCCAGAAGGCTCATATTTACTTATTCATTCATCAGAAATGCAATACCTGGGCTAGCCAAATAGCTCAGCAGATTAAAGCATCTGCTTAGGCAGGCACAGGGACCGGGATTCGATTCCTAGCATGCCATGCCAGCACGCTGAGATAGCAATTGAGACTGGACGAGGTGGTGCGTGTCTGTAATCCCAGCGCTTGGGAGGCTGAACACAGGTGGATCACTATGAGTGCGATCTATGTAGTGAGACCCTGTAGACCTTAAAATACAAAAACAACCCAAAACCAATACCTATCTTCTCTGTGCTGGATTCAGGAACTTACTACATCTCCTCTCGTAGTACTTCCTTCTTCTGTCATGTATGATAAAACAAGAAATAAGGAAGAAATCAGGGTACATGAGGAAGGTTAGTTGTGTCTGAGCAACAAGATGTCAAAGATGAGGTTTTTGTAAAGGGATCAATATAACACAGGACACATTTCAAAAGACTATTTTATGATAAATCAACCAAAGAATCACATATATAGAGTGCAGGACATCTGTTCACATACTAAAGACCGCAGAGACAAGCTGAGGGCCTGAATCTCGTTATAGTAGACTGCTTGAGTCCAGCTGAAGACCTGGAGCTCGTAACAAAGCCTCCTATCACTCCACTGGGAAGCCTGGGGTCCATGACAATGTCTCATGGAGGCCTGGTTCACAGATCTGCACTGGGAAGGCCCGAAGGCCAGGGGTGGAAAAGTCTGTGCCTGTGGATGAAGAGTCTGTGCTAGCAGGCTGAGGAGTCTGAACTGGAGCCAGGTAGCAGTGCTCAAGGTAAAAAGCAGAGTTCCCTGCAAAAGTGCCACAGCCATCCTCAGCAACAGTGAGGTCCTGAGGTCCTCTAGGGATGAGAAAACCTGAGTTTCTATTAGGAAAGTCAACGTGACAAGCTTCTCCTGCAGGCTGAGCCATGCACCGTCCTCCCCTCCAGAGCCAGGAAGCTCTGGTGTTCAAGATGAGGACCAGAGCTCCCCCAAAATGAACCATAGTCATTCTCAGTGATGATGAGGTCCCAAGCTCCTCTTCCTACAAAAACAGCCAAGCTCATCAGGAAAGCCAGCATGATAAGATCCCCAAGTAGAATAGTCCAAATGAAACAGCAACTTCTCCAAACAGCTTCCCTAACAGCCTCCCAATAGCTTCTCCAGTCTGTCTGGCATGCCGCTGGGCAGCAATCCTGAGGTGACCTCCCACACCCACAACCACACTAGCTCAGTTCAGCTGGGTGTAATAAGCTGACCACCAGTTGACAACTCACCACACAAGAATTGGATAATTTGGGCTTAAACTTGGTTAGGTTTCTTTAGCAAATCTATTTGCCACACCATGCTTTCTTCTCATGAGAAAGGGCTCCACGGTAACTTCCTCTGGAACTCCCCTTAGCATATTGCAGAACTCCCCTCTTTATTCTGAGCCTTTTATAAATACATGTTTACTTCTTCCTTTTCTCTTCTGCCTTCTACACTATAAATGTGAGGGGCTGTGGGCATAAAATATGATATCTCTGAGACAGGTGGCCTGTTTTGGCTAATATTCTCAGAAAGAAATAATTAGCATACATTAATCATATACCTCAGTACTTCATGAAAACTGGTGATTGTTGTTTGGTATGATTTCATCCCAATTAAAACTCCTAACACATGCAAGCTTTGAGTTTGATTACCCCAATAAAATAAGCATTTTAGGACATGCAAAATGCTTTTGAACTCCTAAGGCAATCTTACCTTTTCAATTACAGAGGAAATTCAAACACTCTTGCAAACAATTCTATGAAGTGGTTTTTCACAAGCCTGGCTGCACCTTAGAATCGCTGAGCAGAAGCCCTCGCCCTTGGAATCTCATGAGAAGCTGTCTTCGTCTATTCAAAGTTACTTTAATACCACGCCAAAGGATGTTTACTTTATAGAGGCACAAGGTCCTGGGGGCTGGAGGGTCCAATCATCATGGCACTAGGGCCCAGGTGAGGGCCCCTGGGCAGTGTCAGGATGTAGTGAAGTAGAAAGGGAACCAGACACCTGTAGAAGATCCACAAGCTCTGGGTGACCTGAACAACCCACTCTGGAGAGATAGCTTTAATCCCTTCCTGAAGGTGGTCCCCCCAGAACTATTTCCCTTCACTAAGAGGTCCTACCTCTTAAAGTTCCCACCATCTTAGCACCACCACACCAGAGAGCCTCCAGCACAGGCACTCAGGAGGATGAATCACACCCAAACCAGAGCATAAGCTTTTTAAAAATATACTAATGCCAAAAACCGACTTTGACTCCTTTTTAGTACTGGGTAATAAACCAGGGCCTTTGCGTGGAGTTACCTCCCCAGTACCCCACCCTACCTTTTGTAGTGTTTAAATTTTGCAGTGCGATTTTCAGTTGTTTCTGAAGCTGGGCTCAAACCTGCAGTCTTCCTGAGTGTTGGAGAGCTTGCATTATAGGTACGCCCATCAAGCATGGTTCTCCCTGATACTTTTACTCAGACTGTTTAAAAATCCAACTGCCTCAGTGGTGGAGCCAACATCAGATTTTAGAGAACATTTTTCTGGAAATGTTTAATTCACAGACAGTATTGAAAAACAAAACACTACACTTGCACATGCATTTTGTCATTCTGCACTCGGAATGTTCGCCTTAGCTTCACCGGGAATCTGGTTAGCAATTCACCATCTCATGGCTGTCCCCAGTCTAGACAATCAAGAGTTGCATTTTAACCAGGTTGGGGTGATTCACATGTGAATTAGTGTCTGACAAGCAGAGCTGCAACACTAGTCTATGTTTGGTTTGTTATTGGGGAATACAGTGATAATAGACATTTCTTAAACACGTGTAATGAGCACGGCACTGTTAACTCTTCTATCATCATCTCACGTGATTCTTCCATCAATTCTTTAAAGTGGGTGCTCCCAGCCATATCCTACAGATGAGGAAAATGAAGTTTTTAGTGGTGACACAAATTGCTTGAGATCAGTGAGTGATGGCTATGGGATTAGAATTGAAATTCATCTCCATGTCTTCAATGCATATTTATCTCTGGGCTTCTTCCTAATAATTCTACAGACACATCTATATTTCCATTATTTCGTGTATAGCACATCCATGAATAGGATAGGTATGCATTTAGCTTCATGTTAAGGGGAAAATGTTGTTTTCTATTTCCTGCAGCATAGTTACTAAACCTCAGTCTAGCGTTCAACATCTGAAGTTATCAAAGGAGAATACTGGAAAGTTTCTACCACCATGAAATAAGGTAGACAGCAGTTTTCCTCCTTAATGCAGGGCCTTTCACAAAGCAAAAGGGCAAAGTGCTAGACAAAAGCACACAAAAAAGTCATACATGCAAGTCTGTTGGCCAGATTCAAGCAGCTAACATGCTAGAGTTGGTTTTTTTGAAAATTCTGGGTGCAACTTTGCATTTTATTTGCAACAAGGCATCAGTGAGAGTCAGCACCTGTCACATCTCCAGGAAACACACAATAAATCATTTGCATCATCTCCCAAGATAGCTTCCTCTTTAAGCTAATTTTATACATTTTTTCCATTTAATAACAGAAGTTTAAATTTTTTCTGACTTCTTATACAATGTGCTTGAGGACAGAGGGGGCTAGAGTGTTGTTTTACATGGCCAAAATTTCCAGGGGCCTGGCTTAGGACAAAACCCCACCCTGTGCCTCTGATTTGTGTTCTGCTCCTGTATGGAAACTACCTGGAGGCATTACTTGGCTTAGAAAGGCTCTCTCCATCCTGGTTTCTCTCCTTTGGGTATCTCAGCAGTCCGTAGAAGTAGCAGAAGACAGGGCAGTACAATGACCCAGGGTGTAGCAGACTTTAACTGGTGGGCCACTTGGTACCCCCACCTGAAGTGAGCTAGTATGTGGGAGGCCCACCTGAGGATTGTTGCCAGCAGCAAAAGAGGCAGAATTGGAGAAGCTATGGGGAGGCTGTTAGGGAAGCTATTTGGAGAAGCTGTTGCAAGCTACAGATTCTCTTGGTTATTCTGCCAGAGGACATTGTCATGCTGACTTTCCTGATGAACTTGGCTGTTCTTGTCAGAGGAGGAGCTTGAGACCTTGTCACTGACATTGGCTATGGTTCACTTTGGAGGAGCTCTGGTCCTCATCTTGAGCATCACTTCCTGGATGCAGATGGGAAGATGGTGCACTGCTCAGCCTGCTGGAGAAGCTTGTTACATTGACTTTCCTAATAGAAATTCAGCTCTCCTTATTGCTGGAGAAGCTGGGGACCTCACTGATGCTGAAGATGGCTATAGCACTTTTCAGGGAGCTCTGCTTCTTTCCTTGAGCACAGCTTCCTGGCTCCAGTGCACATCCCTCAGGCTGCTGACACAGACTCTTCATCCCTCTGGCACAGACTTTCTAGCTTCCACCACTGACCTCTGGGCCTGTGAAGATTCATGAAGTGGGCCTGCATGAGACATTGTCTTGGGCTCTAGGCCTCCAGCTGGACTTGAGAGAGGCATTGTTATAGGCTCTAGGTCTTCAGCTGGACTCATGCAGGATATTAGGATCCAGGCCCCCAGCTGGATTATTTCATTTTCAGTGTGTGCACAGATTTCCTGTACTCTTTGTATTCTTTGGATGATGCATTATAAAATAATCTTATAAACTGTGTCATATATTGTATTGTTTCCTTTGCAAGAACCCTAAAGCACAACACAGGTAATCTCAGACATCACAATAATCATATCCTCAAGATAATCTAAGGGGCATTCATTTACGCCTTGTCATATCTTTCATCAGTGTTTCCATCTCTCTTCATCCTTCAAAGATGGTTGAAAAGCAGGAAGGCTATCTGTACATCTTTGTGTCTTCCATGAAGCTGCCCATAATTTCTTCAGAGCAGGCCCTCGAACACTGACCTTGTTTGTCAAATGAATAGCATATGCCAACTTCATTTATTTATTTGGCATAAGGTCTCCCTGTGCAGGTCAGACTCATAGTGATCCTCCTGTCTCAGCCTCCCCAGAGCTAGGATTACAGGTGTGTGCCACCACACTTGTTTTGGTGGCTGCCATGGCATGGAGCTGGAATGACATGCAGCATTGGGGATCAGTCCTTGTACTTGCCAGGCCAGGTAGGCACTTAGACTGCCAAGCTGTATCCCTAGCCCTACACCAACTTCTTGACTTAGCCAGAAGTTGTGGAGACAAACACTTGAGAATAGGGCCCAGGAGAACACAGCCATATTCTCAACAAATACACTATTTGCTAGTTGACAGAGCAATCAAGGAGTCAAGTGTGTCTCTTGCTTGCCCAACCTCTTCTAAGAGCTTTAAACATGGAAGGCAGAGAGCAGGCTCTGGTGGAGGGTGCACCCTCTTGGTCTTGCTTCTCCCACCATGTTTCAGCTTTTGATCTCAGCATTTCTCCACCCACAGAATGAACATTTTGTTTAACCATTCTTCATCATTTGATAGGTTTTTGAGTTGTTTCCATTTGCTGGCTATTATGAATAATGCTTCTACAAATACTATGTACAAGTTTTTGTGTATGAATGCTTTCAAATATCATGGGTGGTATAGTTAGAGTTTACAGGGGAATAAATTTAATACAGGACACACAGTTCATAGAATTATTTTGTAATAGTCATCTAAAGAGGCAAATGCAGCAGGGTATCAGATATCTCTCCATCCACTAGAGATCCAGCTGAAGACCTAGAGCCCAGGGCAATATCCTCCATGAGCCCTACTGGAGACCTACAGCTCATGACAATGTCTCATGAAAGTGTGTACCAAGATTCTTCACTTGCAAGGCCCAAATATCAGCGATGGAAGCTAGAACATCCTGGCCAGTGGGGTGAAAGATCTATGCTAGCAGGCTGAGGTATCTGCAGTGGAGCCAGAAAGTGACACTCAAGGTCAGGACCAGAGATCCCCCAAAGAGAACCACAGCCATCCTCAGTAACACAAAGACCCAAGCTCCTCTGATGATGAGAATAGCTGAGTTTATATCAGGAAAACCAGCATGACAAGCTTCCCCAGGAGAGTCAACAGCACTAGCAACCTCATCCCCAAGTTCTCCTTTCACGTTATGGGCAACGATCCTCAGGCATAACTTTCACTCCAGATTTAGTTCATCTGGGTGCTACAAGTGATTTAATCCATGACCATGATTTAATCCATCACAATGGGTATATCTATATATATAGGCATGGGATTGCTGGCACAAATGGCAACTCTGAAAGTTATTGATGAAAACCAATGTGTTTTATCAAATGTATGATGTGCAAATACTTTCTCCATTCTGTGCATTGTTTTCAATTTCTTAATAGTGTCCTTCAAAACACAAATGTTTTCAGTTAAATTTAATTTTTAAGCACAAATATAATTTAATATCTCTACTTATAAAAATTTTCTCATCCTTTAGGTGTCATTTCAAAGAAATCATTGCCTAAGACATATGTTTTAGTTCTTATATTTTGATTTCTGGTTCTTTATGAATTAATTTTATAGATCATATAAGGCTCCAACCTTATTCTTTTTCACCTGTTCTTTATAATTGATTGAAAAAAATCCTTTCTCTATTGAATTGTCTTGGTACTTGTACAAAAAATGTCTAGATCATAGATGTGTGAGTTTATTTCTGGGATTATAATTCTCTTCACTGGACTTTGTCAATACCACACATTATCAATTACTGTCACTTTGTGATAAGTTCTAAAAATGGGGATTATGAATTCTTCAACTTAGCTCTTCTTTTCAAGTTGTTTTTGTTTTTGGCCATTCTGGCCCCCTCACATATGACTTTTTGCATAGTCTCTGGAGAGGAAAAAGAAGCTAGAAATCTGATAGAAATAACATTGATAGATCCATTTAGGAAATATAGCTGTCTTAACAATATTAAATCTTCCAATCCATGAAGATAGCATGCTTTTCCTTTTATGTAGCTCTCCTATTACCTTAGATCTTAGCTATTTTAAAGAAAACCTTGGTAGTTGAAGAAAAAAAATACAGAAATATAGGTGAATTCCTGAGTTTGAGGCTAAAGTTGTTAGGGCCCCGAAGGTGCTATTTATGAAAACTGAGAGAGCTGAGGGAGATTAGGAAAGAGAAACCAAGACTTGCATTTGGTGTACATTTAAAATGTCGATTAGATCTCCAAGTGAAGGTGCTTAAATAGGTAGTTGTATAACAAGTCGTCCAAAGTTTGAGGTAGAGATATAAATTTTGGAGTCATAGTGTGAATTATTTAAAGTCATGGGGCTGGATGAATTCACATACAGAGGGGAAAGAGCAAATATGTAGGAACAGAAACACGGGGCATTCTGGCATTTATAGCTCTTTGTGAGGCAAGAGCATAGGCAAAGAAGACTGAGATGTTTGTGTATATTAATCACATCTTTTATTCTATATATTCTGATGCTTTGACATCCTGGAGACTTTCTGATCACAAACAGGTTGTGCTTCCCAAGGCCACTGTTGTGGTTTGTGTCTAGATGTTCCCCAAAGTATATATGTGTATATATATATTTGGAAGTGGCTGAATCTAGAGTATGTGATTAACTCAGTGCTTTGCTGGAATTAAACATGGTGATTACTAAATCAGTCCCCTGATTGGTTTGGCACCACCCTAATCCTAGTAGACTGCATACAATGTAAGAGACAGAAACAGTTTGCCTTGCTCTCTTTCTGTGGCTTTTTCTGTCTTCTGCTGCCATGAAATTTTGCCCCTCTGCCATCTGGCACATTGTCTAGGAGCTGGCCAGTGATGGATTGGAAATGAAAGGGGAAAACTGTACAAGAGAAATGGCTTGTTCTAAAACTGTTCTTTTGAAACTGCCTAGCTCTGTAACTGCTTCATGGCTTTGTAATTACTTTCTTGACCCCTGTAACCCTGAGATTACAAAATGTTTGATGTACCATTGTACCAAGCTGATGTACCACTGCACCAAGCTTCATAAACTAATGATCATTAACCTACCCTTGTAATCGGTGATCTCACCCGGCTAGGTACTCAGAAGAACTCCCAGGCTGTTCTGTCTCACCTTGGTACCTCCTTTGTACCTCCTGCTTGTACATCACATGAAAGCCCTAGACCACCAGAGATGGGAGCTTGATATTTTGGGAATGATCCCAATCAGTACTGGTAACATTAATAAACGTGCCTCCAAATCTTGGATGTCCTTTTGATGTTTCTGCTTGTTGTTGCAAAACCTCTAGAAGCCAAGAGCTAAATAAACTTTTCTTCCCTTAAGAATGTTGGGTATTTTGTCTGGGCAATGAGAAAAGTAATGGAGACTGGCAGCTACATCCAGCAGTAAAGAAGAGGGCTGAGAGTGGACCTTTCAAAAGCAAACCAATCAACTCACAGCCCTGCCCTCAACCACCTCCCTCAGTGGAGCTGTCCCCATTCCCAGTGTCTTAAGTGGCTTTCTTATTCCTGGGACAAAACCCCTGACTTAACGGAGAGTTTCGACTCACAGTTTTAGTCCATGCAGGGCTGACTTGAAAGGCAGAACCAAGATGGCAGAGGGAACCATGAAAAATAAAATATAAATTCTAAGAAAAAGTGCTCCACCTATGCAGTCAAGAAGGAAAACAGAAGGGAAGAGCTGGAGACAAGAACGCGCCCTTTTAGGTGAGATAGCTCAGCAGCCTAAAGTGCCTCAAGCTTAGGCAAGCGTGCAGGGACCATGGTTTGATGCCCGGCACCACATGCTGTGCCAGCCCTGCTCCCAGGGTGGGCTGAGGTGACCACAAAAAAATAAATAAATAAAAATAAAAAAGAACGCACCCCTTCAGGTTGTGCCCTCAGGACCCAGCTGTAACCAGGCCCCACTCCCTAACAGCCCATTCAGCCCCTGAGACAGTGCCCCATGACCTTGCCTGAGTCCCCAATGAGACAGTGCCCCATGACCTTGCCACACATTGGAGAATTTGGGACATATTTTATATCTAACCAATAACACCCACTAGTGAGTGGGTGTTACCAGAAAACTACATACAAGTCTTTTGTCCCGGTACCTGCAGAAAGTATTCATATTAGAAAAGCCCAGATCCATTTTCCCTGAGTCACCCATTCCTTCCTGTGGATACCATAACTCCCCACTTCCTGCCATCCCTTTCTGGCTGACCCCAGTGCCTCCCCGTTGGCTCCCTGTGGTGGTGGTGGTGGTGGTGGTGGTGGTGGTGGTGGTCATGGTCGTGGTGGTGGCAGGTCCTTTCCTTTTAGATCTGCTGGTATAAATGAATTATCTTGCCATGAAAAATTAGCCAAGGCCTGGACACACCAGAAACAGATTCCTTAAATAACAAAGTGCTTCTGTTGTTTTCCAGGAAATACTTTCAGAGTGCATCCAGGGATGGTTTGAAACCAGCTTTTCAAGAATGTACATGCTCCGAAGATGCCAGCTCATCTGGCCAATGACCTTTTTAATGTCTAAAGTTCAAAATCCCCTGCTCAGACCATGATAACTTTCTCCAAAGAGAACTCCGTGACTGCAGAAGCACAGCTGTCTGTACCTGTGCAAAAGAACCCTGAAACTCCCTTTCTTGTCATCCAGTCAACAAGCAGCTTCTCCCTTCTCCTTCTCTTTAAATTCCCCTGCTACCAACACATTAGAGAGACAATTTCAGCTTTTTCTTCTACTTCTGACCTTTTTGCCAGTTGACCTCACAACAGAGCTCATTCTTCTTGTAAAAATAGTGTTGGCTTCTGCTCCCCAGAAGCCAGTGAGTCCTTATTTGATGTCAACGATATCCATCTCCTGCTCTGTTGGCTTTACCACATTTAACTAATACCAAAGCTTATATTTTAAAACACTGTACTATAAGGATGGAGTAATCAGTAAAGGCAAATGCTCTGGGGAGTTGGATTTAATAGGACGGAGGTCATCAAAAACCCTGATGCAGTCTGCCCAGAGAGCTCAGCAGATTAAAGCATCATTGAGACTGGGCATGGTGGCATGCAACTGTAATCCCAGCCCTTGGGAGGCTGAAAACAGAAGGATCATTACAAGTCTGATCTACATATTGAAAGCCTTAGACCCTGTTCTAAGTTAAAAGAATACTAATGAGTACAGATGAAAATCTAAGTACATTCAAGACAGACTTGGAGGTAAGAATGTGGAGACAACAGAATACAGATAACCTTTTAGTGAAAAATGCTATAAAAGGAAGAAGAGAAAGCAATAGGTGGAGGGAATTGTGAGGTCTATAGCAGGGAGTAGTTTAAAAAATATTTTAGGAATGGGGAGACTAGCCTGCAACAGCTGAGAGCTTTCCACAGGGAAATGCTTTGTATACCTTAGTTGAACCTGACAGTACCCTTCCTTATTGAAATGCAAATGAAACCTGAAAGGTATCATTTTAAAGTATGATGGCATGCCTGGACTTATCAGAATTTTCTGATTTCTAGAACACAAAAGGATGATACATCATCAAATTGTAGTAATAGGACTCCTGGATTACCCACTATTGGCTTTGACTTCCCCTTTGTCCTGGCCCATCCAAGGGGACTTTCCTCAAACACTGGCTCCTTGGGTAAATTGAAGGACAGACACTATTGTAAAGGTACTTTCCAAACAGCAGACCATACTTCTAAGCTTTCTTCTAGGGGAAATATGCTCTATGTAAAGAGCTTAGGCTGTAAAATTAGACATGTCTGGGTTCAAATCCCAAGTTTACAAATTATTGGCTTCCAACACACTGGATGACGTATGAGAACTTTATGCTTTGTTTCCTTATAATGCCAATAATCATAATATGCACCCCAAGTCAGAATTTGGGGGCCATATTAGTCCTCTCACCTTGTGAATGTAGTTTATCTGCTAGTCCTATTAATTCCAACTCCTTGATACTTTTTAGATGAGCCCTCCTTTCGGCCACCCCACTGACACCACCTTAATTTCTCCTCATTTTTCTTGATCTCATAGCAGAGCACTGTGCTGTTGGTTTTTCCTTGTCGCCCTGCTGTTCTCCACCTTCCTGCTGATGTGAAGGACTTGGAGTCATCCTGAATTCCTTTTTTTCTTTCTCTTTCTCTACATGTGATTCATTAATAAATCCTCCAAATGTATTCAGAACGTGACCACTTTTAACTACCTCCACAGTGCCCATATCCACCAAAGCCACTGTCATCTCGTGGTTTCTGTAATAATTTGATAGCTGGATTCTGGGGCCAGTGGTATAGATCAGCGGACTAAGCGCTTGCTTAGGTAATCACAGGGACCAGGGTTTGATCCCTGGTGCCCCATGCTGCGCCAGCCCCCACACGTGGGTACAAACCACGTGCGGTAACGCGCAGGAGGCAGAAAAAGCATGGCACATTGTTTCCTTAGATTAGCTGTATACAAAAATGTTTCCTCTTCAGTAAGTGGTCAATGAGCTGGATTCTGATTCTCATCGCAGAATGAGTAGGAGAATCGCAGAATGTAGGAAGCTACAGTAGGTTTTCTTTTCTTTTCTTTTTGTTTTTTTGTGGAACTGGGTATTGAACTCAGGCCCTTGCGCTTGCCAGGGAAATGCTTATTTCACTGAACCATCTTCCCGGTCCCTGGATTTTCAATATAGCAGTCAGAGGGACTCTTTGTAGGTGTAAGTCCAATGTCAACTTCTTTTTTTTTTTTTTTTTTGTCTTTTTTGAGACAGGGTCTCACTGTGCAGTTCAGGCTGGCCTTAAGCTCACTTTGTAGCAGCTCAGGCTGGTCTCGAACTCACACCAATCCTCCTGCCTCAGCCTCCCTAGTGCTGGGATTACAGGCATGCGCCACCACGCCCGGCTCCCAATGTCAACTTCTGATATGTCAAAATTACAGTCAGAAAAACATTCCAATGTCCCTCCACAGCTCAAGCAAGAGAGGCCTCTGTGTGCATGCCTCACCATGCAGTGGAACTATTCGCAGCACTGAGGTGTCCCCTGGAGCCATGGAGCCATGGGCCCTCCCCATCCACAATCTGTGTCCCTGGGACATTGGAATTTCCTGTCTGAATGACTTTAGGCCTTCTCCTAGGCCTGTGTGCCTTCTTCCCAGACACAGTCCCCAAGGGTAGACCATATTGCCTCTGAGCGTATTCCTGTAGCTGCACATTTTCATCACTCTCTTTTGTAAGACTGCTCTATGTAAAATTGCTATAGCACCTGTTCCCTCACCCCTAGCATTCTTAGCTCTCCAATCCCTTTTATTTTCTGAAAGTGGTCCTCTAACACATCACATAATTTACTTCTACACTACATATTCCATAGAAATGTAAATAACTGAAATAGTAACACAATGGCAAAAAGAAACATTAAAAATGTTACTCAGGATTTGGAGGCAGATTCATTTAATGTCAATGGGCACTGACAAGAAATTAATTATCGTTTGAAATGTCAGGCCCTGATCCTTGGTAGTTTGGAGCTCATATAGGATAAGCAAGCAGGAAGTACAGAAGCAGAGTATTTGGCTGCCTGATTGATTCTTACAATATACATCACAGCAACCAGCAATTTCTAGGAGAATATCTCCCGTTATTTACAAAGTTAATCTCTCTTTAGGGGGGCCTGCTGTGCCCTTCCCTGATCTGGTCCCTCCTCTCTCAGCCACATAGAAATTCATACCCTTTCTATGAACAGGATCTCACTGCTACTTTGAGAATTTTAATCTCATTATAGTTTTATAATCTTATTTTTCATTTAGCTATTTATTTATGAGCTTTAAAAATAATATATATGTTGAATACACACATATATATATTCAACATCAACACCAGGCTTTTTCCTCTATCTTCAGCTATTTACTCTGCTTCAATAATAACCTCTTCACCTCTAGTGTTAGCACTCAACTCATTACAGGCCAGTGAACTTGTTGCACTGCTGTCTTTCCCAAGGGAGCGAGAGCTCTTGGTACTTTATGAAGTTCTTAAAATTTTGCTGAATGTATAAAGAAATGCTGCTTGCATATAATTCAGCAACATACTCAGGAATCTGAGACTCAGCTCCCATATGGCTCTTGCTCTTTTAGAGAAGCAAGAACTTCATTTATTTTGGCCCAGCCTAAGAACTGTCTATCAGTTAAGAGCCACTTGCACTTAGGCAAGTGCAGGGACCAGGGTTCGAACCCCAGCACGACATGCTGCACCAGCCCCACCTCTGGTTACACTGAACCGTCCACCAAGATTGGGCATGGTGGTGCATGCCTGTGATCCCAGCACTAGGGAAGCTGAAAACAGGAGGATCACTATGAGGCCAAGCTGCATAGTGAAATCCTGTACCAAATACATAAAAAAAAAAAAAAAAAAAAAAAACACCTGTAATAGAATGGGCTGCTCAAGAAGTGCTGTGATGGTGGTGGTCGTGGGATTTATCAGTTCTGGATTTGCTTTAAAAAAAAGGGACCCTGTTAAAGCAAGGGTCTCCAAAGAAGCAGAAGGTACGGCCTTTTCAATAAGGTTATTTACAAGACCGCAGGTATCTCAAACACTTCATCTGCCTGACCCCTAAACCTAGTTGGACAAGAACTTTGTTTTCTGGGTCCCAGGAACAAGCATACTGAAGGATCAGGTTCTTAGGGAAGCAAGTAAAATAAACTCAGGAAAGCATGAATTCTTCTATGTCTAGACAGAAGTGCATAGACAATGTTAATAAACTTAGCATATCATCTAAAAAACATTCATTCCTTTTGCTAAGCAAGCACAAAGATGATACTTCCTCAGGATACAAAAGGAACAATTAAAACAACCATCCCAGCTGTGCATGATGGCACACATCTGTAAATTTCAGGACTCAGGAGTCTGAGGCAGGTAATGGAAGCAAGTTCAAGGCCAGCCTAGATACATACTGAAACCCTGTCTTAGTAAAACAAAATAAATAAAACAACTTTCCCATCTCTTTAGTCTGCTCTTCTAAAATTCACTTATTTTATAGTCACCTTAAATTGTATTAGGAGGGATGAGAAAATGGAAATCATTAAGTCTCATATCAGGGTCTCTTGACAACACACAGGTAGTGGACAGAAATGCTAATGGTTTGTGGATAGTAATTCATAAAACACATGCTCCATATTCATTATCATTGCCACTTAGAGGGTGACAGGTGACTTCAGTGCTGCAAGTGATTTCATTCCCATCTGACTCCTCCTTTTCCAAGCCTTAGATGGATTCCACCAAGTCTTTATGACTCATGAAACCTGCCTTGGGTCCTGGAGCAAGCAGGCAGAATTTTCCTATGTCCGGGTATTTTTTGCCTACCTTGTGTTTAACAGTTTACAGTGCTTGTTTCTATCCAAAAACTATTGGTACCAACTTCATTCAATTGCATCAGGAAGTTGTATCTTTCCAGAGAAAGCAAGAAAACTTTCTTAAATTCTAAGGAGAAGTTTAGAAGAAAATAAGAAAAATTATCAAAGAAAACTTGCAAAAATATCAAAAATCACAGCAAGCAACTAGTGGTTTTACTTCTCAGCTGGTATAGGCCTCCCTTCTTCAGATTTCCACTGTTTACTGAAATCATTTTCAAATAAAATAAAACCTGTGATGCTACAGCAATATTAAAGGCCTTTATTTATTTATTTATTTATTTATTTTTAAATCAAAACATTTGCTGGGTATTTACCATGTGCCAAGCTCCGGTACAGAAAAATAAACAAAGACAGCCTATGATTTTAAAGAAATACTCTGGTTGTTAAGAATGATTAAGAGATAGACACTGGGAATAACTCAGGAATCTCAGCACATCCTTCCTCTGTGTCATAACAAGCATAAAGGACTGTGTGGCACATGAGCTTAACCGAAAGGCCAGCAAGAGATAGGTTCATGGTTGTGCGACCGCACTCTGCCGCATATTGCCAGCTTCAGGTAAACTCCCCTCCTCCCTCTCTGAGTGTCTAGCACGTGTCTGGCTGCCCAGGAAGCCTTATAAAAACAGATGTTGAGCTGAACTGAAATACCTGAAAGAGCCAGTTTTTGAAGCCAACTGTCTAAGACAAATAATTTTTTATTTCGATTCTTTTTATAATTTATATATTTGGTACAGGTTCTTGCTACACGGCTCAGACTCACAGTGATCCTCCTGTTTCAACCTCCCAAGCACTGGGATTACAGAGGTGTGCCACCCTGCCTGGTTTTGGTGGCTGGCTGGTAGGGTGGGGCAGGTGTGGCCAGATCAAACTCGGGTCCTTGCACTTGCCAGGCAGGCATTTAATTCACTGAGCTATCTCCCCAGTCCTAAGACAAATTATAATTAACAACACTTTAAAATAATTTGAATTGGAGTGCCTTTGGGCAAATAATGTAGAATTGGTCCAGGCTGCTGCCACTTCTTATGCCTTGCTCAATCCAAATATTTCTGATACCTCTCAGCCCCTGTAAGTATCTGAGTTTTTAAGTGCTCTGAGAACCAAGGATCTGTCTTATAGATGGGTAGCTTTATTTATTTATCTATCTATCTATCTATCTATCTATCTATCTATCTATCTATCTATCTGTCTATTTATTTATTGTGGCCAGACCAGCCCACCCTAGGAGCGGGGCTGGCATGGCATGGGGTGCCAGAGATCAAACCGCCATCCCTGCGTGCTTACCTGAGCTTGCCTACGCAGGTGCGTTAGACCACTGAGCTATCTCACTGGCCCCAGGACGAGTAATTATTTGATCTCTAAAACCATCTGTGGCATAGATAGACTGTCTGTGCCTGAGGTCTTCACATACTATACTACTCGATTTAATGAGGCATTAAAGTTTGAGGTACATCTCAATTTTTAGTCACTAAACAGCTTTTACAAATCATTCCATTAGATGATAGAGAACTTATAAAAAGATTCATCAAGGAAAGGGCTCCTACCCTTATAGACTTTATCACATAGAAGAGTAAACATAGTCAAAATTCATACAAGTGAAAAATAGAAATAACTAGTAGAGAAAGAGAAGCTGGGGAGACAGCTCAGTTGAATAAGCGCTTGCCTGGCAAGCACAAGGGCGTGAGTTTAATCCCCGAATCTCCCCGGCTCCGCAAAAAAAAAACTAGAACTAGTAGAAATCTTTGGAGGTTGACTAGAGCATAGGAGACTTTTGGGGGGGGGGTTAGGTGGGGATATGGAGCTGGCCTTTGAAGCACGGATGGGATTCGGGGATTTGGGCTGGATGCTATTCCAGGAAGCAGTGCAGAAGACCAAGAAGCAAGGCCTCCGAGGTGCAATGCACAGGCGAGGTGAGGGATCAGTGACTACCTTGGCTGGAAATTTAGGTTGAAATGGTAATGCCACAGGCTTGGGTACCAGCAGAGCTGCCCGATGGGGAGATAATGATGGTCTGAACTACTAAGTTATAATACTGTGTATAGCAAGTGTTTGCACAATATTAAATCTGAGGGGTTTGTTTTGTTTTGCTTTTAATGAATTACTGAGCATAGGAATGGAAATGAAGACCAGACACTCACCTGGGAGTCACTGTACTCATCTAGATGCTGGACAACAAAGTTTTGATTTAGTGTTAGAAAAGGAAAGCGAGAGACAGCTAAGAGAAACTTAGTGTAAGACAGAACAATTGGCAACTGGTCAGCTCTACAGGAGAGAAAAAGAGAAGTAACCAGAGAGATTGGTTTTAAGGCCAGAGTAGCAAGATAATATGGGAGTCTTTGGAAGTGTTAAGGAAAGAAATATGAAATCAGAAAATGATTTCAGAGAGAAGACAGTGAGATGGGATTCAAGTTACAGAGTGATGCAGAGATTCAAGAAAAATGTAGGTCTAACGTCTGGGATGTGATTTAGAGCTACAGATAAAGTTAGAGAAGTTATCTCCAATATGAGTTTATATTGAGGAAAGAGTAAACTGTCAAGGGAAGAATATGAAAACATTGCACAGAAATTGTCTAGATTCAGGAATGCACCAACATTTGGAGAGCAGGAAGGGAGCGGCCGAGTGGAAAGCCATGATGAAGAGTTTTCCCCAGAGTAGCATCATTCAGCAAGGAGGGAACCCCACGAGGCAGGGGTGGGTAGTAGGGGGGAGTGAAGCAGGAGCACTGGGACTTAGCGCATAGCACTCTTATGGGTAGGTGGAAAGCATCAAAAATGGCTGGGGCCGGTGAACTTTTCAGATTCACTCATCTACTTGGAATTCTGTGAGCTGAGTTGAAGGTTAGGGGTCCCCGCTATTGGGAGCAATATGTCAGACAGCAGCAGCCCCAGCAACAATAATGACAGTGTAATTGGACATTGGTATATGCAATAAAAATGAACAATCTGTGGGTCACTGTCCCATGTGGTATAAAGCTACGATCCAGAATAGCTGTATCTGACGACAATTCCAGCATCTTCTCTTTGAACTGATACCAAACTATTCCCTGTATTTAATTTCTGATGGTTCTCTTGTCATTTTACCAAAATAATTCAATAATTTAAGAACAACTACCTGAATGAGCACCAGTATGTGTATTCAGGCACCGTGCTAGGCACCTGGGATTCAGAGAACTGAGGGAAGTCATTAAGGGGACTTCTTAGTAGGTTAAATCATTTGCTCAAGGCCAGAGAACAAGAACAGAGAGCTACAGAGACAGATTTGAACCCAGGCAGTCCGACTCTGGAATCCAGATGTATAACCAAAGCAGGAGGCTCGCAGGAGGTCAACGTAGCTGCTTTTAGAAAGCAAGCAAGCTGCTCTACTTTTGGATGATAAGAATGGGAAAGAAAACCCATGGTTACTCTAAGCGGCTGTCAGTGCACTTCCTGAGACAAGGAAGCAGGCTGCACAGGCAAGCTAGATGAGACTGCCAAGTTCTACCCTTGTCTTATTATTCCTGAATTTAAAAACAAATAGCCTGTACAGTGGCATATGCCTGTTATGCCAGCAGTTTGGGAGGCTGAGGCAGGAGGGTCTCAATTTTTCAAGTTTAACCTGGGAAACTTAGCAAGACCCTATTTCAAAATTAAAAAGATTGGGGATGTAGTGTAGTGAGAGCTGGGTGCCTTCCCCAGATTTTGTTTCATGTTCTTTCTCTCTCTTTTCAAGGGAAACCCTTTTTAAAAGTTCATAAATAATTATTAATTAATTAATCATAAATTATAATTAATTTTAATTTTATAGTAATAGAATTAAATCATAATTCCTTTGAGACCTCATGAAACACCTCTGTGCAGGCTGCCCCGTCCTCACAGTCATCACATCTGCTGTGTGTCCCGAGGCCCTGTCTATGGCGTAGCCAAATGTACTGTCCTTTCTGAGGCTGCTGTCTGTGGAGAAAATTTTCATTTTAGCCTTGAAACTGACCCCTGGAGCTAAGAACTCACACTTGCTGGTGACATAAACTCAAAGTTGTAGCTCTTATCTTTGAGGATTTCCCATTAGTGAGCGAAAAGGCTTGTAGATGAGAGAAATCTGAGGAGAAGACACCTTGAAACAATAGGCAGGGAAGAGCCTGCAGAGAGATCATAAAGGCCAAGAGCCCAGGTCCACCCTGGCAAGAGGGAACAAGCAAGGCTGCCCACCCACCCACAGCGCCTTAGGCTTGGAGGACACGCAGGTCCAGCGGGTCCTGACTGTGACATAACTGATTGCTGCTCGTACTGAGCACGTATTTTCAGTCTGTGTTTTGACAACTTGTCCTTGTTATTTCCTTCAACAGAGCCAAAGAATTTCAAGGTTAGGAGTCCCGATTAACAAATAATCTCAAGTTTCACCTCTACCAGCCATGTGAGTCCACTGCCATAGCTCTTTTTCGTGTGCCCAGGCAGTGAGTAAAAATAGCAGTTCTCGTACATTAATTTTTTCTGATACATTTCTGTCTTTTTATTTGGAAAATAAACCTTTCATCAGGCCAAAATTATGCTGTTGTTAAGTAATGGTTACTTCTAAAAGTTGTTAAAATAATAGCTTCTTTTATTCCTAATAGCTTACTCTTGAATCTTAACTTGCAAACCCAGGCCAGCCTCAAATGTAGATTAGCTGCCAAAAAAAATAACCACAAACAGATGTTAGCTGTAGATAAACATATTTTTTAAGTTCTTAACTATCAACCCTTCAAAAATTCTAAAGTGAATATAATCTTAAGGATAGTTATATATATATATATATATATATATATATATATATATATATGTATTTCTTTTTTTTTTTTTTTTTTTTTTGGTACAAAGACTATTGCATACCGCAAAACTACCCCAATTAGAATACCAAGTATTAGGATAAGCAAGGAAAATCCTGCTACTGGGGGGACAGGAGGAAATTACCTTCTTTGCACCCCTAATCACAATAACTGAGGTGGAACTTCTCCTGCCTTGAATGACAGAAAAAAAGGAAACCTGCACTCCTCCAACATGATCTGCAACACCAACTCCAAGAGTCTGAGAAAATCTCAACCTACTCACATAAGGATTTGGTATAACCGCTCCTCCAGAGACACAAAATGAAAAGCAGCATAGAGCTGCAATTTGCATCAGATTCCCTCCCAGAGCCAAACAACAGACACGGCTAAAATCAAAACCAAAACCATCAGCGATCGAGGCTGATATATGTTAAACAATAGAAGCGAAGATGTCACTGTGACTGCTCAGTTCAGCTTTCCTATAACATGAGGGTAATTGAAACCAGAGCAACTTCTGAGGAACCCTTGGTTTTGGTTTTGTTTTTGGTCTTGCTGCTCTGGGTGGGGGTGTGGAAGTTTACATTGAGGAAAGAGAAAGCACACCAGAATGTCCTAGCATAGCTGGGAGCTTCCTTATCCATTTCCAAGGGCTCTATAACAAAGCACTGCACTGGTATTTTAAAACATCAGACACTTATTCCCTCACAGTCCAGGAAGTGGGAGTCTGAAGTTCGGGTGTCTCAGGACCATGCTCCCTCTGAAGACTATAAACCACGAGCATGTTTCTGTGACTTCTGGAGCTCCTTTGCAAGTGGCTCTTAGCGGCCTCAGCATTCCTTGCCTTGCAGCACCATCAGTTCCAACCTTCCCCTCCATTTCTACCGCCTTTGTGTACCTCTGTCCTCTCTTCTTCTAAGGATACCGGCCATTAGATTAGAGATCACCCTAACCTAGTGTGAGTTCACCTACACTCATTCTATCTCCAAAACCCTATTTCCAAGTGAGGTCCCACTCCAAAGTTCTGGGTGGCCATGAATTCAGAGGCATTATACAATCCTGCTGTGCCTCATTTCATCCCCAGGTTATGCATCCAAGAACACAGTCAAGAAAGCAGTGTTTCCTTAGCTCCCTGGCTAGATTTGAACTCATAGTGTGGCCCTGCCAACCAGGAACCTGGTTGGTGAGATTCAAATCAGGTAGTAAGAGAAAGCCAGCAGGATGACCAGTTGCCATCTACTCCTTGGCATTCCCTTTCAGGCCCACAGGGTCAGAGTCAGGAGGTTTACCCATTCACAAGGTTTCCTTGTCCTCTCTGTGCACTGCCCCCCAAGCCACCTTGCCCCCCGGTTGTCCTTCTAAAGAAGCAGACTCTCAATCCTTCCTTGCCCTGCACTCTCTTTTTACTCCACCCCTCGAACAACAGGGAGCTCTGAGCATGGAAGCGACCCTTCCTCTGGAGCCCACATCTCCACCCACAGCTTCAGGCATGTGGTTTCCACAGGAAATGCCTCTGACTGTCCTCCCATGGCCTCAGTGACTAGTTAATGAGCGACTAGACATCCTTCGTGGTCCCTGAGAGTTTGGTAAGTGTGGCATCCACATCTCGCTTCATGAGTTCCCACACACCTTTGGAAGTGTTATTTGTGCCCCAGCCCAGGAAACCCACCTTTCTTGTCATTCCTCTGGGCCCTGAAGCTGTTTTGCCGCCTGTGTTTGGGGAGACAGCTTCGCCTCACAGTGAGGGGAGGCGAGGTGTGTTTACAAGAGAGCTAAATAAAACTGAAGCTAACCTCGCAGCACCTAGGCCTGCCTCAGAAATCTAGATTCCTAGGAAGAATCTACTACAGAGGGCTAGGTGCCAAGTGTTAATGAAACATTTCTGGGTATAGGATGGGCAGGTTATTTTACAGGTGCTTTTTATTTAATTTTTATTTTTTGCCTGTCATGATCACACAATATTTTCCAAACGCATAGAAATAATTTTTAAAAGGCAGTAATTGTACATTGTCTTTGATAGGCCTCAAAACAACCTTTTAAGGACATAGCAAAGGGTGCATGTGTTGCTAATTTATTTGATTTTAATTATATAATGAAATGCACATGAGTCCTTTGCTAAATTCTTAAATTAGCAACACGCATAAACCCTTTGCTTTGTTCCCTATTTCTGGCTATGCTTGAGAGGCATAGCCGTGTGTGTGTGTGTGTGTGTGTGTGTGTGTGTGTTCGTGTGTGTGTGTGTGTGTGTTCATAATCCCTAACATTGTCGTGATACTTGGTAATGGAAAGATTGGAATTTAGGTCCTAAAATATGGCATTATAATGTGCATAGGAACCTTGTCAATGTCTACTAGATCCCTCCATTTTATAGAACGGAAGGTGAAGGCTCGGGCAGGAAAGCCATTTGTCTCCTTCCCTTCCAAGGAGTCTTCTTCCAGATGCGGAACGTGAACGTGACGCTGCACGGTGCGGTGCAGGGCGCGGAGTGCGAGGGGCAGTGGTGCAAACGTCGCTCTTAAGCACCAGGGACAGGGCTCGCCACACAGCTGCTACTGTATCGATTCCTGGTTTTAAAAAGAATTGGTTCACTTTTCCTCACTCCTCTTGGCCGTAGAGGGCAAAGCAGCCCACAGCTGGAGAATGAGAAAGGAATGCCGTGCAAGTGTTATGGAAAGCAGTGCGGAGACTCCTTAAAAAACTAGGACTGGAAATCCTGTTCGATCCAGCTATCCCCCTGCTGGGAATTTTCCCAAAAGAACTGAAGACATCCTATCATAGTAATATATGTGCACCTATATGTATAGCAGCACGATTTGTATACAGCTACTTCCTCTTAGTTCAGTGAGAAGCAAGATTTATACTAATAGTGTATAGACAAGATACCATGTCTGCATCTTGTACTCGGAATAACTACTACGAAGACAACAATATACAATGTATTAATCATCGTAACTGTCGTGGTAACCTGTTTCGAAACTGTCAGCAGAATAGCTCAGCAGAATAGAGCACCTGCTTAGGCAGAGTGCAGCGGACGGGGTTCGACCCCGCCATGCCATGCCGGCCCCACCCCAAGGCGTGCTGATGGTGACTGAGACTGGTGTGGTGGCATGCGCCTGTGATACCAGCCTGAAAAACAGAAAGGATCACTGTAAGTCCAATCTGTGTAGTGAGACCCTGTAGTTCCTGTACTAAACACATTAAAAAAAGAAATAAAGAGTGGCATTTTATTCAGAATCAGCCTTAGTGACCTTGCAGAAGTAAAAAATGAAGGATGGGACGGAGCTTATGTGGAAGGTGATGAAAGGGAGGGAAAGCGAGGCTTCTTCCCTGACAGCAGGGCCAGAGGCCTTAGTGGAGGGGATCATAAGTGGCTGGGAGCGGAGGCAAGGAGGAGGGAGGAGCCCATGAGGGGCAGGCCTCGAAACTGGCCTCCCGTGGGCCATAATCTACCCACGGAGGAGGTCAGGCAGTCTGGGCGGGTGTGCATGTGGCTTGTAGTCTCACTAGGTCTCTCCCGAGAAAGACCTGGCCTCCAACAGGAGGAAAGAAGAGGCTGAATCAAGGTTTGGATCAGAGAAACTGAGATTCGTGTTTGTTTTTAGAAGGACAAGAGTCTGGGTTTGACTCATGCACTGAAAATAACTTTTCAACACAAAGGAAGGTTTATTACTGGGTTGATAGAAGGCACTAATGAAGTCTCTCTTTCATTTTTTGTTTTGTTTTGAGACAGGTTTTCACCATGTAGCCAAAGCTGGCCTGGAATTCTCAGCTATCCTCCAGCCTCAGGCTCCCTATGCTGGGATTGCAGGTGTGCACCACCACGCCTGGCACTAATAAAACCTTTTCTCTGCCCCACCTCCCTCTCATCCTCCATGATCCTGAATACAGAAGTAGTAGCTGGGGAAATGGTTCCTTGTTAAGAAACAGTTACCGAGCTGACAAAGATCAAATATGAGTAAGGCATGATTCCACCAGAGAGGATCGTAAGTCAGTTGCAGGGAAGGATGTATGAGTCGAAAGAGGTGTGTCTGGTCCACTTGTCTTTCACAATGGAAAAGATAGAACATGTGAGTCAGAGGAAAAATGTCCTAGGTGCCCAGGGTTTGGATACTGTCCTCATCCCTTCATTCTTGGACAGAATAAGGAGTGCTGGCCGCATCTCTCAAGATTGAGTGTACCTTAAAGACACGAAAACTAGCCTTTGCTAGTGCTGAAGGTCTTTTGAAGGTGAGAGTTTCTCTGGTTACTGTGTGCCTGGGATGCACAAGACAAGCATGGCTGTTTTCAAGGATGATGAGAAGAAGGCATCTTTCTCTCCCCCGCCCCAGGCCTTCCCCCGGCCCCTCGGCCACCTGAGCCTTCAGAGAACACAAAAACCCCCACAGTGATTGTGGCTCTGAGCAACAGAGAAGCCAGGGAAGCTGGCTGTGCAGGAAGCCTGGGCTCTCACCAAAGGTCACCAAGAGTACTGTCTACTCCACGGTTAGCTTGTTCTGAGATTCATGTTTGCTTTTAGAAGGACAAAAGTCTGAGTTTGACTCATTCACTGAAAATAAATTTTCAACATAAAGTAAGGCTTATTACTGGGTTGATAGGAGGCACTAGGCAACCAGGTTAGCTTGTTCTTGGAGAAAGAAAGAGCTGTGAAAAAGATAAGGGATTAGAATTTTAAGTGGAACTGTCTGTCAAGTCCTCACAATGTGAACCATGGAGGTCCAGTTTGACCCAGTACTCTGCTTTTAAGTACATAAGAATTGAAAACATCTGTCTACCTAGATGGCTACAGCAGTTTAATTCACAATTGCTAAAATGCAGAAACAATCCAAATGTCCAGGAATTGATGAACAGTTAAATAAAATGCATGTTCATACCAGAGGATGTAATTGAGCCTTAGAAAGGAGCAAGGTCCTGGTGCATGATATGATTTGGCTGAACCTTGAAAACATTGAGCTCCATGAAAAAAGTCACAAAAGACCAAATAATATATAGTTCCCTGTATATGAAATGTACAGAATAGGTAAATTCACAGAGGCAGAAAATACTAATAGTTGCTTAAGACTGGAAAGTATGAGAGGAAGTATGGGTAAGGACTTCATTTCTGGAAGAAAATGTTATAAAATTGCTGGTAGCATTAGTCACCCGACTGTGTGTACAGTAAAAACCATGTTAATGGTTGAATTTCATGACATAGGAATTACATCCCCAAAGCTGTTAGAAAACATGGTATTAGGCTGAGTGGCCTGAAAATTATGAAATTGGACTTCCATATAACGAGGGTCACTCATTACCCACCAGGAGGATTTGATAGAATATTATTGGTGACAGCTACTAGAAACATAAAACATTTCAATAAATCAAGTCTCCTCAATCAAATTGATGACATAAGGATGGACAAGACCTGAAACTCTCAGAAACCTAGCAACACAGGCACCAGTCTGGGTACACACACACTCTCCTCCTCCTCCACCTTGTCACTACCTAAGAAAGAGGTAGAGAAAGGGGCAGGGGAGAAAGGCAGTGAGGTCTAGAGTCCTGGTCTTGCTTTCAGTCTCTTCTCCAGGCTGGTTTGTGGATCTGGCCTCAGGTATCCCTGGACATCCATGGGTACTTAGGAATCTTTTCTCAAGTAGGTCTCTGTTACACCAGACAATGCTCAGAGCATGGAGGGGAGTACAGAGACCCCCTGCGGCATGCTACTCTAGGGCTGATCCCATCTGTAGGATAACAGAGGGGGAAGGACAACACAGACCTAAGGAGCACTATGGACTATTCTGAAAGTCTTTTGTTTTTCCTGGTTCTACTTCAGGGAGGCCAGAAGGAGATAAAACTGTTGAACCCAAACCTCAAGATACACTGTAAGATAAACCTGATGAGGCCCTCAGAACCAGGCAATGAAGAGTCCCCCAGAGCAGGCCAGTCTCCCCCAGGACTCCTTAACCAGTACTAATCCGGACAACAGCATATGCCCAGGTCTGAATTCAGGAGGGAATCTACCTATTGAAGCCTGTGCTGATGTTCTTTGGTCTTTAGAACTGGGGACGCAGATGAAATGTTAGGACTAAGTTGAGTAAATTTTTTTTAAACTCAAACTCAGATAAAGGAAATCAGAAGTTCTTACAATGACTTCTCAATTTCAGCTGTTTAAACAAATGAAAGTGTGATTCATGTTTTCAAACACAGCTAAAGGTGGAAGAGGACACAGTTGACTTTTGGTTTGGGGTCAAGGTCTTAGATGCATACCAGAATCCCCTGGAGATTTCAGAGAACATAGGTGCCTGGGTACTTACCCAGATCATCTGATTAAAAATCTCCATGGCTGAGGTCCAGGAATATGCATTTTTCGAAACATAGTAGGTATCTCTGAATCTACCCGTCCTGCTCTAATTTGGTGGATTGGTACTAGGGATTCCTGGGGCTGGGTGATGTTGGCGACAGCAGACTTAGGAAGAATAAGAAGAAAAGAAGAAGGTTGGACACCACAGACAAACTGCCTATATCAAGATGTGTCTTATGTCTATCCATGTTTCTTAGATTTTCCAGCACTAGGACAAGCTGATATCATGATAAGCAGTTTTCCAGTGAAGGTTGCAGGGTGGTGATACTCAGATAAAAGCTGAGCTCTAGTGACACAGCAGGGCTAAGAGCAGGTCTGCTTCTAGATAGTGGAGTGTAAAGTAAACAGCAGTTGACAGGGCGGGACAGAAGGTTGGCTAAAGCACCTTCCTTATGTGATCGGACTTCTCTGAATTTTGAGGTAAAATCCCTCAACAAAGACACAGTGATTTGTCAATTTTATACTTTATATAAAATGTATATTTATATTTATAAAATTATTGAACTAGGTAACTAATATAAAAAAGAGCCTTCTCTTTTGATTGTTTAACATTAGTGATTTCTGTATTTAATGAACATACTTTGAACTGTATGTCAGATATGGTAGAAAAGGCAGAACAAAACAAAAAGCTAATTTGCATGGATTTCTTTCCCCACCTATTACTCTGGAATCATAAGACCATGTGGTTGTGATGCTCAAGTATTCTCTCAGTGGAGGAACTGTTTGGGATGTAAATTCTAGCTATTTAGTGGTGCACAAAATATTGTCTCTGCCTGGAAGAGTTCATGTCCAGTGGGGAGAACGGCAGATGAATGGAATTACTATCATAGGGGACAGTGAATTGAGGAATGGAAAGTACCTGTCTTCTGGCCTGCTGTTCCAACTTGTCTACTTGGAGACGCTGGGGCCTGTGTCTCTCAGCTGAAATGCGATGTCGGTGGTGACAACATTAGTGCCACAACAGAAGTAACTAGTAGGTCCCTAAATGACACAGAAAGGGGACTCATTAATTTGAACTGAAGTGGTCTAAGAAGGCTCCCAAGGCTGTTCGGGCACCTCTAGAGCCTCCCCCCACTCCAGCCTGCCCTCAGGCATTGCACCTTCTCTTCCTGCTCTAGAACACACTGAGAAGCACGAAGACTAGGCTCAGGCACTTTGGAAGAACATCTCTGTCTGAATCTCTCTTTCACTCCTTAGTGGCTTAGAGATCTTGAGCAAATTACTTCTTCTCTTGGTGCCTGTTTCATTACCTGTAAAATGAGGTCACAAACAACTTGCCTCATGGGGTTGTGCTATAGACTACATGCCTTGTTACATGGAAAGTGCTCAGTACAGGGCTTGCTGGGACACAAAGACTATGAAATCTTTTAAACTACAAAACAACATATGAAGAAGAAAGTAAAGATTACCCAAATACTGACCTGAGAACTGCTGTTGATATTTTGGTGGGTATAACTCTTTATGGCTTTCCTCTCAACACAACTACATAACTATAATTTAAATAGGTACCATTATATCAGAATGCATTCTGATAAAAACAGTTCAATGCACTGCTTTTATCACTCATCAAAGATTTTGGGTGTATCTTTGCAAGTCAGTAATCATGATCTCAAATTGTTTTTAGAGACTGAGTTCATACTTCATTGTACAGATATACCATGTTTATCAAAAGTCATCTCCTAGAGAATTTAGATTGTTCCCAATAGAATATTTTCCATTGTACAAAACTCTGGCACCAAGAAACATCATACACAGCCAGCCATGGGCCCTTGTCTGATCATTTCCTTGGGGAAACTTGCTGTGAGTGAATCAGAGAGTACAAACCTGAGGGCACATGTCCCAGCAGAGCAACTCCTCTTGGTAAAAAGATTGTCTGGCCAGCTGGTTTGACAGGACCTGCGTGAATGTGGCTCTGCAGCAACTCAGGGCAATGACCACTTTGTGGGAAGGCAAATATTGGGAGGTTGTCCCTGTCTGCATGTTTCAAACACATTGCTCCTATGCCCTGAGGTAATTTTTCTGATCTAAGGTGAGACTCTATGGGAGAATTTCCTGACCTCTTGGTGCCCTACAATTTCTCTGCATTGCTGACTTTTCAATGAAATCAGGTTAAGGGAAGTTCATTTAGTTGAAAAATGTCACATAACTTTTGAGAAGCCACTGAGGACATAACGTCTGTGGGCATTTCACATCAATATGACCTGAGGTAGACTTCTGGGCCCCAGACTTTCCTTATCCCATGCAGTGATTTGGAATATCTGCCTTAGCAAATGAGGTTATGATGTGAGGCACAAATAAGGGTGGTGGCAAAGGGCAGCACCCCCTCCGTGGGAAAAGCACCAGCTGGGTGGAGTGGGAGGAAATGGCCACTGGAGGCCTTGGTGGTAGAGGCTGGCTCCTCTCTCAGGTGGAGAAGGAAAGGAAGCACGTGGACCCCAGACCTAAATAGAGGTTAGCCAGCATACCCGTTTCCTTCCAGCCTGCCTCCCTGATCACCTCACAGGCAGTTTTTGGCTGGAGCATTCTGTCTCCCAGGCTTGGAGTGGGTGAGGAGTGATGGGAGAAGCATGGAAAGTGATGTCTACTGTTCTTTATAAAGTCACAAACTGAAGGGAAGAGCAGACACACGCGCCAGTATCTTGCGCTCTAAACACTCCCAGAGCAGCTGTAAGTGCTTTGTGTATATTAAACCAACTGTTTTGGAAGAATCTTGGGAGGCAGATGCCTTCGTCATTTCTATAGTATAAATGATAAGGAAACCAAGGCCCAGAGTTGATAGATGATTTGGTGATCGAAATGAAAGAACTGAGAACCCCCACAAGTTGGCTCTAGTTTTCTTTTCTTTACCATTACTTCTCTTCATTATTATTGTATTGCTTTTAATAATGGGAGCTGTGAGTAGGACAGAGGATATTCTCTTAGTGAACTATGAGGTTACCAGGAGCAAGGATCTGTGATGTTATCTGACCCTAAGTTGCTTTGCATTAAAAGTAGGACAGGTATAAGCATCTTGACTTTTACTCTGCCAGTTCCAGCTCCTCTACCTTCCTCTTTGCCTTCCATTCTTCCTTGATAGGTTTGTGTCCAACAGATGTACACATCCCTTCATTTCCCTGGCAAGAACTTGTTCTTTGTGTGTATCACAATTTGTCTCTACAGATTTTTTTATTTTCTAGAAGTATTAGTCACCTGATTTAATAAACATCTTACTTACATTGTATGTCCACAGCTGTGGAACTATGGTTTCCCTACTCAAGAAACACAGGGCAAATGGTCAGTCAGGTGGTGAGGAGCTCCACCAGACAGCCTGAGCCCTGACCTGATGCATACAGACAGAAGGGACCAAAGAGTGGATAAAGTTAGCCTAGTCACCAGGCAGTGGGCAGAAAGGGGACTCGGGGACTGAGGGCTAGTCTGGAGAGAGGACGCAGTGGGTACTCGGCTAGGACATTTACTTCCTGTCTACATCCACACTCAGCAGTCAGCACCCCTTCTGTCCTAGCTAGTGGGTGGTCTTAAAGGATAATCTTTCTTTTTTTTTTTTTAACACAATCTCACACACAAAAGATGCTTACTATTCTGATGTGTGTTTGTGTCTATCCCTGAGTATGTATATAATCATTCATTTCCAGTAAACCTTTGAAGTTTAAACCAGAGCCCTCTCGTATTTGTTACAACCTTATCTTCTCTGTAATATCTCCTTGTATTGTAGAACTTATCAACCTCAGTATGTGGTATTTTTTTCTTTTCATATTGAGGAGAGAACTCTCATCTTTTCACTTTCAGGATGCACGTCATGGCTTTTTGTTGACACATCTGAATTTTGAGCATCACTGCTCTTACACTGGAGGCCCCTTGCAAAATAGGTTTCTTGGGTATAAGCACTGCTGTTTTGGGACAGCTGATCTGATAACTGAGATGGCCACTACGAGATGGATGTGTGGATAGCAACTGCTCATCCTGGGAGGGACAACATGATGTCACCGTTCCATGGTTTGTGTTGTATCTTTGACAGCAATTTATTTATGTCCTATGTTGTTTTGTTTTTGGAAGAAGAGCTATGTCTGTGAGTCATACTAATACTACATATACATCAGTCTGTATTTCAGGGTAGGGTGGATGTCTAAGTCATTTCTGTATTCTCCATAATGCCTACTGGATACAATAGGTGCTTGATGATTGTTTAATAAAGAGGGTAGTTAAATATTTATGGCATGTTGATCTCTGTCTAGAAACCACACTTGGACATTCTTGTATGTTTTGTTTTCAATTTGACTAAAGAATAGTCAGAAATGTTTAACTTGAGTTATAAAAAGAATTGCTTTCCGCTAGAAGCTGTTTGTTCTGAAATTAGCAAACAATTAGACATCTTTCTTAAAAACAAAACAAAGCATAGTTTATCAAAAATAAACACTTTCTAAATTTCCCCTAAGTAAGTTATGTTATCCTCTATAAGTAGGTTCAGATTTTCAGTAGCTCAACAGTTACAGGTACAAGAGACCCATAGGACTAAAATAGACAAAACAAAACAGTGATGTCAGAATTTTAATTGTGTAAGATGAAAAAAAAAGTAGTTAATTTTGAGATTATGGAAAATTTCAAAATTATTAAGATAGATCTTCACTGAACCAGCCGGTGGTACCTAGTGGATTGTAACCATGAAGTTCAACCCATTCGTGACCTCGGACCACAGAAAGAATTGCAAACACCATTTCAATACCCCCTTGCACATGCGTGGGAAGATCAAGTCTTCCCTGCTTTCCAAGGAGCTGTGGCAGAAGTATAACGTCCATTCTGTGCCCATTCACAAGGACAATGAGGTGGTTCAAGGACGCTACAAAGATCAGCAAATCAGCAAGATGGTTCAGATATACAGAGAGAAATACGTCATCTACATGGAGCGGACACAGTGGGAGAAGGCTAAGGGCGTGACTGTGCATGTGAACATTCACCCCAACAAGGCGGTTATCCCAGACCAAAACTGGACAAAGACAGAAAAAAGATTCTTGAATGCAAAGCCAGGTCTCGACAAGTTGGAAAAGAGAAAGGCAAATACAAGGAAGAGCTCTTTGGGAAAATGCAGGAGTGAATGTAACCTGCCCTGCAGTCATGGTTTACCTGGACACAACTGTCCTATCCTGTGCTTCTCTGGAACTTTTCAACATGTCTCTGGAATGTTCTGTTGCCTTCTTGTATTGATATCTGGCTCTGTAAATCTATTGTTGCAATTTTTTATTAATAATTTTATGAATATAATTGGAGCTATTTTCTAACTCAAAACAAAAATTTAGATCTTCAGGCTGGCACAACTTTAACATACCACTATTTTAATTTTTAAGAAGTACAAAAATCGCCGGGGCCAGGATTTGATTGCTGGCACCACACACCCCACCTGGCCAGCCCTTGGGCACGCTGAGCCTGTGACGGATCTGGGGGTGGTGATGCACCCCTGGGCAAGGCTGGAAACGGGAGGATCACTAGGATTCCAATCTACATAGCGAGACTCTATCGACCCTGTATTAAATACCCCCACAAAATACACTAAGTTTTAAAACAATTAAAAATGTGAATAACTATATAAAAAAATTTAAACAAAAATCTTAATTAAAAATTTTGGGGCTGGGGAGATGGCTCAGTGGAATAAGTGCTTCCCTGGCAAATGCAAGGGCCTGAGTTTAATCCCCAGTTCCGCCAAAAAATAAAAATAAAAATAAAAATTTTAATGTCATCCACAACTAATAATAATATGGCTGGATTTATGGCTACTAGACCTTAAAGTAAAATAATAAACAGTTGCTTCCTATGAACACATTAATATACAAATTTGTTGCCAGCTTCCTAGGCACTAGGCACTATGCTAAGCACTTTAGATATTCTGCCTGTTTAGTCTTTACTCCTTTTACCCAGAAGAGATAGGCTCTGTGAAATTCAATGATGTAACCAAGGCTAAGAAAACTGGAATGTGGGTCTGACGAACTCCAGGTCTTCTGCGCATTCTCCTGTTCTTCCCAGTTACAGTGGACTTTTTTTCCTTTCAGGTCATGTCAAATGAGGCAATCCTTACAGCAGTGAGTTCCCAGTGCTTTTGTTTTTGGTCTTCAGTCTTTCCTTAAATGCTGGAATTATCTAACCAAGTTTTGTTACTTTTTAAAATGTACTTCGTACAGGGCCCACAGGGTCTCACTACACAGATCGAACTCATAGCGATCCTCCTGTTTTCAGCCTCCCAAGCACTGGGATTACAGGTGTGCACCATCACACCCAGTCTCAATCGCTGTCTCAGCATGCCCCGGGGGCAGGGCCTACTCAAGTTTTGAATTCCCCTCTATAACTTCAGGGTCCCAGAAGAAGATAATTGTGTTTGATTTCATATACATTGATACTCCCAACTTACCCCAAGCTTCATAAGTCACATACACCCCTTAAAGAAGACAAATGAAGTCTTCTTTTGCCCATGTGCTATTGTTGATAGTAAATTTTTCATTATTCAGTGGTATTTTTTTCAATTTTTATAACAAAAGTTCTCCTATTTAGTTTCACTTACGTACATGTGGTCTAATGAGCAACTTCTCCTGAGCTTTCTCTTTCCATTTTCTCTACTGCAGAGCATTGAGGTAAAAATAGCCTTTTGTGTCTGTTGAAGGCTAGATGCTTGATCTTAAGGCAGGCAGGCAGCCAGCATTTTCCATGAAGAAGCCAAGATGCTGAGGGGGGGAGCCTACATTTGGGGATTTTGATAGTCACTGATCATCCCCAAATGCTGACCAAAGCCTCACCTATTATGTCAAAACTTCACTTGAAGAGGTATATTAAACTCAGTCCTCAGAATATGTAAATATAAATTGGGACCCTTTTGGAAAGTTTTCTCCAAGTCCAAATCTTTTATTTCACATCTGTGGAAGCATGAACAATGGGTTGATTGGGTCTATTTATTCTTTTTTTATTTTTAAATTTTATTTTAAAGAGAGAGAGAAAAAAGAAAAAAAAAAAAAACAAAGCCAGTAATACCTAATTTCAAAACAAGATAATAAGAGATTAGCAATGGTTAGTATATTGGGTGTTGTTATCCTCAAAATACTTGCTAAAGATATAGATTACAAGATATAGGAATGTATAATTGATCAGACAATATAAACACAAACTTTTCTTCAGTGAACTAACAAAAGTCAGCAGTATAACTATCTTATCTATCATATGTATATATCTACCTTCTTTTCCCTTCCTTCTTTTCTCCTTTTACCTATCCCAATAGTTCTTTGTTTTTAAAAAAATTTCTTTCACTCTCAAGCATCTATTGTAGATTCTGGGTCTTATTTACTTTTTCAATTTATTATTATTAGGGAGACAGTACTATGTTTACAGACCTGAGTTTGATTTCTTTCACTTATGAATGTGGTGTCTAATTGCATACATTTACCTATAAAATCCTAAAATTTGTCCATCTATAGCTGCACAGTACTCCATGATATAAAAATACTGTATCTGTTTTGTCTATCCCTCAGTTAATGGAATTTGGATTGTTTCCAAGATAAGGCAAATCTTGGAATCAAGATTTAACAAATCAGCACTATGACAAATTGTGCTGCTGTAAAGATGGAATTATATACATTGCTGTGGAATCATGTTTTCAATTCTTCTGGAAAACTATCTGAAGGAGGATAGCTAGGTCAAGAGGGACCTCTAATCCTAGTTTTTTGAGGAGACTCCACACTGACTTCTACAGTGGTTGCAGCAGTCTACATTCCCAACAGTGAAGAAGGGTTCCTTTTTCCCCATAGCCCTTCCAACATTTGTTACTGGTTGATTTGTTGATGATAGTCATGCTTTCTGGGGTGAGATGGAATCTCAGTGTTATTTTAACTTGCATCTCTTGTATGACCAATGATGTTGAACATTTTTTATATATTTATTTTCCATTTGCATATCTTCATCTGAGAAGTGTGTATTCCTCTCAGATCCCCATTTTTGGATTGGGCCTTTGAATTTCAGAGATCCAATATTTTTTCAAATTTTATGTGTTCTAGACAGAAGTCCTTTGTCTGAGGAACTTCTAAATTGTCTTTTCATTCTGTGGATTTTCATTTCATTCTGTTGATGCATTCTTTGGATGTGGAACAACTTTTTAATAAGATAAGATCCCAGTAATTGCTTCTTTGAAGTACTTCCCATGCAGTTTTTTTTTTTTTTCTTAATGAACTTTCTGTCTACCCTTATGTCTTCAAGCTTTCTACCTACTTTCTCCTCCAGTAGATTTAATGTTTCTGTTTTCATATTTAGATTTTTGATCCATTTTGACTTTAGTTTAGTGCATGATAATAGACATCGTCTAATCATGGGTCTCATTTTAGCCTTTGGCATGTAGAAAGGCAGTTTTTTCCAGCATTTATTAAAGAGGTTTTCTTTCTTCCAGTTAACATGTTTGGCTCTTTTGCCAAATATAAGGTGACTGAGTGTGTTTGTAGTTGTATCTACATGTTCTAATCTGTTCCATTGATCCTCAGGCCTGTGTTTTAGCCAATACTATGCTGATTTTATCACAGAAGCTTTCTAATATAGTTTCAAGTCAGGGATTGTGATGTATCCCGCCTTTGTTGTTTAGGATTGCCTTCACTATTCTAGGTCTATTCTGGTTCCAAGGGAATTATATGATTGCTTTTGCTATATATGTGTGATATACTAATGGTATTTTGATCATCCTTGCATTAAACATGTATAACAGCTTTGGGAGTATGGCCATTTTTCACAATGTTGGTTCTTTTTATCCAAGAGTAAGGGATATCTTTCTATTTTCTGATATCCTCTTTTATTTCTTTTCTCAGAGTGCTATAACTTTCAATATATAGACTTTTTATTTCCTTTTTTTAGATTGATTCCTAGATATTTCATTTTTTGGATGCTATTATAAAGGATGTGGTTTCTCTAATTTCTTTCTCAGTGAGTTTGTTGTTTGTGTAAGAAATGCTATTGCTTTTGAGTGCTGACTTTTTATCCAGCTACACTACCAAATTTGGTTTTTAATTCTAGAAGTGTTTTGGTGGAGTATTTGGGGTCATCTGTGTAAAGTATTATGTCATCTGTGAATAATGATAATTTAATTTCTTCTTTTTTTATCCTTATTCCTTTCATTTCTCTCTCTTGTCTAGTTGCTCTGTTTAATGTTTCCAGAAATATATTGAATAGGAGTGGTGACAGTTGACATCCTTGTCTTGTTTCTGATTTTCAATGGAAAGCGTTTGGGTTTTGTCCATTTAGTATGCTGTTGGCTATTGGTTTGTCTAGATGGCTTTTATCAGATTGAGATAATGACCATCTATTCTGATTTTCTGTAGGTGTTTTTTATAAAATCATGAATGAGTTTTGCTTTCTTTTTTTTTTATATATATTTAGTTCAGGCTCTATAGGATCTCACTGCACAGATCAGACATATAGTGAACTTCCTGTTTTCAGCTTCCCAAGCACTGGGATTATAGATGTGTGCCACTATGCCCAGTCTCATTTGCCATCTCAACTTGCCCCAGTGGCAGGGCTGGCACAACATAAGATTGAACTCTAGTCCCCTAGTGCTTGCCTAAGCAGGGCCTTTTTTATTTTTTATTTTTTCCAACTGAGTTAGTCTTTTTATTCTTTTGGTAATCTCTTCCAGGGTTAACTACTACCATTTGTAGGTGAAGAAATATGTAAGGCTCCACTTCAAATGTTGGCACTGCTATGAACATAGTCTCTTTCCCTTCTCTGCAACTTAAAACTTTGATTCTTGTCTTACATTCCAGTTTCAGAGGCAGTTCCACTGAAGAAGATATTTGAAGACAGTCTTATGCTTTTTAGCAGTGGTCTCTGACCAGGTTCCATCTTCTCCATGAACACTACCAATGGACTTAGTTTGGATATGTATTAAACTAAGAGGCATTCTCTCAAATGAGTTTAAATGCACTTTATTTTTAGACAACCTACATGACTTGTTTTTTTTTCCCTAAAAAAAATGCCTCCACTCCAAATAAATCACGGCCAAAATAAATGAAGT
>PVKA01006388.1:42285-66413 GCA_004027165.1 Ctenomys sociabilis
GGTGTTGTGTAGATGACAAGCAGCAGCCAGTTATGACAAGTGATAGATCCAAGGTTACCATCGAATCCATTAATATTTTTCCATTTCTAAACCATCCTTAAAGAAAATCATAAATGGGGTCACACCATCCTCACGGTAGTCCAGGAGAGCAACCATGCCATCTGGATTCATGTTTGCACCAATAAAGAACTGATAGTTTTTGAAATTAGCAAGAATGTGCTTGATTTGCTCTGCAGCCCCCATCATAAATGGCTTTACTCTTTCTGGTCTTTGTTCTTCAAGTTTTCCTTTGATTAGTTTCATATGATCTTTTATGTATCTCTTGTAGGCCTCTTTTGTGAAGCCTGTTTCCTGCAAGTGATGGTTCATTACAATATCTACACCAGTGACTACTGTGCTTTCGGTGCCTTTGCCCTCTGGACCTTCAGCAGAGGCATTGCCACCAATGAGCGAGTCGTCAATGTTACTTACCCTCTGTTCTCCTGCCCATCTTGCCCTCCACCTCCAGGCACAGCCTGTCCACAATCTCCCAGATCTCGTAAATGTCGGAGAACATCTCATCGGGACCTGATGAGGTCCCGGTAGATAATCATGATGGTGGCTGAGGGAGGTGGCGGCCGCGCAAGCTTAGCAGGAGCTCAGAGCGAGTGCGGTGCAGCGGGAGCGGCGCTCAGGGGGAGGAGGGAGCGGGTGGAAAAAAACAAAGCAGGGCCTTTAGTTTTCTGAGCTATCTGGCCTATCATGAATGAGGTGTGGTTTTTTAAAATTATTTTTAGGGAAGGGTCTACTAGGTGTTCAGAGTCTCACTACTAGATCAGACTCGTAGTGGTCCACCTGTTTACAGCCTCCCAAGAGCTGAGATTATAGGCCTGTGCCACTACACCCAGTCTCAATTGCCAGCTGAGCATGCCCTGGGAGTGGGGCCGGCACAGCAGGCCCGGGGATCGAACCCCCAGCCCCTGAGTCTTCTTGCATGTATTTCATCATCTAATAGATATTTAGGGTTTTATTTCTTCTTGATTCAACTTTGGTAAATCATATATTTCTTTGAATCTGTCCATTTCTTCCGTATTTTCTATCTTATGCAAGTAAAATTTTTTGAAATAGATATTGATGATCTTCTGAATTTCCAAGGCCCTTTGTTTTATAAATGATGTCATAGTATCATTTAATCTGCTCAGCTATTTGGTCGGCTCTATGAATGAGTTTTGGACTTACCAAAACCTTTTCTTGCATCTATTGAGATGATCAGGTGATTTTTTTTTTTTTTTTTTGTCTTTTTGAGACAGGGTCTCACTATGCAGTTCAGGCTGGCCTCGAGCTCACTTTGTAGCTCAGGCTGGTCTCGAACTCACAACAATCCTCCTGCCTCAGCCTCCCGAGTGCTGGGATTACAGGCATGCGCCACCACGCCCGGCTGATCAGGTGATTTTTGTCTTTGGTTTTTTAAATTAATTAATTAATTAATTTAATGTATTTGGTACAGGCTCTCAGTATGCATCTTGAACTCAGTGATCCTCCTGTTTTCAGCCTTCCAAGCACTGGGATTATAGTTGTGCACCAACATGTGTGGTCTTCGTTGCTGGCTCAACATGCCCAGGGGCATGGCTGGGGCACCATGTGGTGCCAGGGATCAATGTCTGATGATTTTTGTCTTTGGCTCTGTTGATTTGGTGTACTATGGTTATTCATTTGCATGTCTTAAACCATCCCTATACTCTTTGGATGCATCCCATTTGGTCATGATACATAATTTTCTTGATGATTTGCCTTATTTTGTTTGCTCATGTTTTTTGTGGATTTTTGCATCTATGTTTATTAGGGAGATTGATCTAGTTTCCTTTTTTTTGGTTGGGACTTTTTCTGGTTTTGGTATCAAGGTAATACTTGCCCCCAGGAATGAATTGGGGAGTATTGCTTCCTTTTCAGTTTCATCAATGTGTGTGAGGTGTATTGGCATTGAATCTTCTCTAAAATTCTTTTAGAATTCAGTAGTGAATCCATCAGGACATAGGCCTTTATTTGTTGGTAGATTTTTAATTACATCTTAAATTTCATCATCTAATAGATATTTAGAGTTTTTATTTCTTCTTGATTCAACTTTGGTAAATCATATATTTCTTTGAATCTGTCCATTTCTTCTGTATTTTCAATCCTATGCAAGTAAAATTTTTTGAAGTAGATATTGATGATCTTCTGAATTTCCAAGGCCCATTTGTTTTATTAATGATGTCATAGTATTATTTATCATCCTTGCATTGCTCTAAAATCATAGCTTCTTAATCTGAGACCATAAACAAACTGGTAATGCTTCTACAAGGTAGAGTCTTTTCCAGGAAGCAGACCAGTGAAAAATAGGGGAAAATTGATGTAATAAAATTATTTCACTGAGTTGAGTTCAAGACCAAACTGGAATTTGAGGGTGGCTGAATAAATGAGCATTTAAAACTCCCTCATTTTTCATATTTGTATTTGATCTCACACATTAATAAGACATTTCCTTAAAAATGCATGAAAGTCCATGGAAGGCTAATAATTAAGCTCAGACTTTTTAAAAAAGCATAATTTGTTTGAAACAGGTGAGGTGTTTTATTAAGTCTTAAAAATCAAAAGGGACAAAGATTGTACAGTTAAATTCTCTTCTACTTTGCCACCTCAGGGGCAAGGCAGTTTCATTAGTTTGTCATACATCCTTCTAGCTATGTAGTTTTTGCATATGTAAACTAATATACATATTATTTTCCTTTCCTAAAATGTAAAATTTGTATCTATAGAGTTACATACTATATATAATGTACAAATTAAATGTATTGTATAAATATTCATACCAAGAATCCAGTGTAAAAAGTGATTATTCATAGTAATTCTGTGTAATTAATATAATGTACAAAGTGTAATGTACTTCATTCTTTGTTATATATCTTTTTTACTTAAAAATAAATACAACTTGAATATATGATCCACATCAGTACAGATATTTTGCAGTTACCTGATATGCTCTCGTATTTGGATGTCCACCATGTTTATTTAACCACTTCCCTACTGATGGACAATTAGTTTGTTTCCAGTGTTTTGTTATTAACTTTATACATGTCATTTTATATGCATGAAATATAGCTGTAGGGTCAATGTTAGAAATGGCACTGGAGATTCATTTATAATTTTGATGGATATCACCAAGTTATCCTCCCCAGAGATAGTATCCATTTATAGTCATACTAGTAATGTTAGGGAGCACAGATTTTTATTTTCAGTTTGTATCAGAACATAGTTTTAGTGCATCATGATCCCATTCCTTGTGGGAAATTGGTACAGGTACAGAACACCTTTCACTTCTTTTTCTTCATCTTATACCTTCACCCTCCCCTCTACCTCTCTCGGTCTGCTTCCCTTTCATAAAAGATCTACCTCTTTATTTCAAATTATCTCTCTTTTATTTTGTTCTTTATTTATAGTTTCTGTTTCTTATTTAAGAAGATACTTAAGATTTTGTGTCTGTTTATTGCATCTAATTTTTTGTTTGTGTGTTTGTTTTGGTCAGCTCAGCCTGTCCTGAGGGCGGGGCTGGCTTGACCTGTGGTGCTGAGGATCTGGGGATCAAACCTATGGTCCCCTGCAGCTGACCTAAGCTTGCCTAAGCAGGCGCTTTAGACCGTTGAGCTATCTTGCTGGCCCCACCTAATGGTCTAGTCTCAAGGTGAAACTACTTTGCTACAACTGCTCATTGGCAGCCCACAGAACTAAATGAGAGCATGTGTGTAACCTCTGTGCCTGGCAGAAGGCATATGCCCACAAATGGTGATCATCGTGATTAATTAATGATGAAACCTTAGCACTGATATTTAATTAAACTTTGACTTCTTTCAAAAATGTAAATAATGCTGGAAATGTTTATATTTTAATAGAAAAAACTGGCTTATTACATCATCCTGGAAACTTTAGGAGTCACATGTAGGAAAAAAATTGTAAAACCAGGACGCATCTGTTTGCAAACATTTGGCCAGGGATATCAATAGCACTAAAATAATTCTGAGTTTTCAGCCTTGAAGTAGTGATATGCTATATTTTCTAAAATATGTTGGTAAAAATACACTTTAGGTAAGAATACTGTTGTGGTAGTCAGGTACATGGTTGTAGAAGGGATTGGGGTATATGATTACCAATGGTCCTGGCTCATTTTGAAGCTCCCTTGGCTGTTGGCAAGCCCCTCTTGGATGGTTACTCTTTGCTGTCAACTTCACTGGTTTGAGAGGTGCCCAGAAGACTGGTTGAGTGCCCTTTTGGTGTGTCTGGGAAGTTCGTGGAGATGTGACCTTGGGGACCACATCTGGTAGCTGGCCCTTTGCCCTTGGCCACCCTGAGGAGACCAACTTTTCTTTGCCAGGCCCTTCTGGCCTGATATTTCTGTCTGGAAGCCAGTTAACCATTAAAACTGTGACTAAAACAAATTCTCCTCTTTTAAGTTGGTTTGTAAGGTATTTCTGCCACAGCCATAAAGCCCACTAACACACCCTCCAATGTCACAAAATTCCAGCAGGGACTATGATCACCAAAGCCAGTCAGGAAGACTGGTTCTATGTCCTTCCTTGATAGGAAAGGCAAGATAGCTTCATGCACAGCATCTGCTTTATTGTTTTGATTGTTCACAGTTGGGCATAAATAGTGTATTGTTATCATTACAAAGAAGCTGATATTCTTCCTGTACAGCCAGTCTGGCATATATTATTAGAAATAGCCATCAACCTTTCAGAGTATCTGATTTTGAGAAATGATCAAAAGTTTCTTTGACAAAGGAGAGATGCTAGGAAACATAAAAGCAGACTCCATTTCGAAATGGAGATGGTGATCAGGAGGAAAGGAGAGGAGAGGAAGGATGGCAGAGGGTAAGCCAAAAAGATCAAAATGATCAAGATATGCTATATCCATATGCCAGTCCCTCAAATGAACATAACTATAATGTAAACATAGTAGTACAAAATAAAAAAGAATGTCGATAATTTAAAAAAACTTTCTCTTTAAATTGAATTTGGGGCCAGGAATACAGCTCAGCAGTGCAGGGCCTGCCTGGCAAGTACAAGGTCCTGAGTTTGATTCCTGGTTCCAAGAATTAAATAAATAAATAAGTTGAATTTGATGTAGTCAAGCTAGACATAATAAAAGATCTACACTTTCTTGAATGATAAATGTTGTCCTGTTTTTTTTTTTTTTAAAGAAAACCCCAGATTTTCTATGATTCCACCCAGCTCTTCAGCCTCAATCCTCAATTTGACTTAGTTCTAGGTTCTCATTTCCCTCTCAGACACTGAAAGCTGAAATCCATCTGTCCTGATGCTGACTCACATCCCACGCTCCCAGGCCTGGGACGGGGCTCTCTTAGGGGAGAGACCCTTTGTATCCCCCCTTCTCTACCACCTTTGCTTCCGTAGATATTCAATACAGATCACAAAATTTTTACTCTTTTCTTGGCACTATCCTAAAAGAAGCTATTTTGTGTAAGAGAATGAAATTTGTCCATAAGTTATTTTTTTTTAAAATAAATAAGTTCTTTTTATTATCATCATGCAGGCTCAAAAGATGTGCTGTGTAAACACAGAAGCTATGAGAGAGAAATAACTAGGGAAGGGGCAGCAGATATTTTAAGGAACTCTCCCCTGGGAAGTTCAGTGGGGCATGGTTTTATAAAACATGGAGAAAATAAGAAAATGGACATGCAAGTTGTATTGAGGAACAAAATAAATAAGAGTATTTTAAAAATCAATACAAACAGTGACAAATACAGAATTACATATCATCTGTGCTTACATCACATAACAAAACACATGACAAAGGGGGTAAAGTGCCTTTCAAATCCAGTGCAACAGAAAGTATTGCAAGTTTGGAGTCCAGCGAGCACATGTTCTCCTTCACTCAGAGTGACAAACTATTGCATAAATAAATCCATACAAGCAGATAACAGAAGGAGCTGTGCTGGAAATTCTTTCTTCAGTCCCAACCTGTAGTAAACCAAAGAAGATGCCAACAAAATTTGGAGTTGTAAAAGCCATCTGAACCTAAAAGCCTCTGGAATACAGTGTCTTGGGAGGTCACGGGAGTGATAAGAGCCAGAGGTGTTCAAGGGTTCAAGCAGGGACAGTAACCTTTTCTGGAACAGTTGATCCAGTGTGGCCCAAAGTCAAAGTATACTGTTAGAGCCTCCAGAAAGAATATGTAATGACGCAAGTACAGCAGCAAAGTGAAATTTGTACTCAAGAGAAAATATAGAAAAAGGTTCCAGTCACGCCTCTTTACCCCGCGGTAGTAATAGGATGCTAATAGTACTGTACTGACTCACTCCACCCTGGGCAGCTCAGAGTCTCATTTTGAGAAAACACAAAATAACTTAAGTCCAAAGTCAGTCATACAGCAAGTGTGTAACAGTGATGTTTGTCCAGAGCTACGTATAGTAGATATACACACACAGTAAATCATATGAAAGATACAAGGAGGCTATGGGAAACATAATCTAGAACAGATATGACACAGTTTCTGCCTCCTGGGAACCTCAAATTTGTTCCAGTTGCTACACAGAAAATAATATATTAAATAAAAATAGCAAAATGCGTAGTAGATATATAATTTCTTACTACTGAGAAAAATGTTTAAATATACTTTTAACAGACACTCTCATACAGAGACTATCTTTAGAAGAATGCATGGACAAAAGGCAAAATCTGTTGTTCATAGAGAGGAAAATTGGATAACTAGAAGGGTAGAATGGAATTTTTTGTTCTGTTGAACCACTTGAATTTTGAATCATGAGGAATGTGAATTCAAAACTGAAATGCATTTAGATTAAAAAAAAAAAAAGAACTCCTAAGACATAACAGACCCTGTATAGAAAAACTTAAGATTATATGCCAAAGGTAGATAAATCAGTGTAAACATAATGCTAGTGAAGGAATTCAAGAGTTATTCTCCACAGTTCTTTTATTTTTTTTGTCGTTTTGAGACAGAGTCTCACTGTGCAGTGCAGCCTGGCCTTAAGCTCACTTTGTAGCTCAGGCTGGTCTCGAACTCACAGCAATCCTCCTGCCTCAGCCTCCCGAGTGCTAGGATTACAGGCATGCGCCACCACGCCCAGCTCACAGTTCTTTTAAATACCATTTTCTCATAAAAATTGCTTTGATTATGAACACCTTTATGTACACTCCCTGGATATTTTGTCTTGCTAACATTCATAGACTCGATGCCCGACATGGTGCAAGACACCCATTATGTGCAAAGACATTTAAATGCTTTTTGAATTAATGAAGTCCTGAAAGTAGAGCTATCAATTGCACTGTAAAAGGACAACAGGTAGGTTGTAGAAATTTGAGGGCTGCTATTTCTCGCTATGGGCAAGTTACATAACCTCTGCCTCTTCCACTATTAAATAATATAGCATACGGGTGACCAGGACAGGGTTGTGACAGAGACGAAATGAAATTGTATGAGTAAAATCCCACACAATCATAAAGCTGATATTTATATGAGCCTGACCCTGTAACTGACCATTGAAGTCTGAAGATAATTCAAGTTGGCCCAACTAGTGAGGTGCTTAAATAAGGTCAAAGTCATACAATCCAATGCGTCCTGTCTGTAAGAATACTTACAGAGGATACCAAGAACCCCACAAACAGTATGTACTGTTAAACATCAACAAGCAGGTAAGCAGCAGAATTCTAACGCCTACTTTATCTTCAAAAGAAATAACTCGCAACCGTACTTGCATAACAAGAAGATGCTGCAAACTCAAAATAAATAGAAACAACTCAAACTGAGCCACTCTGGTAATCCTGAGGTTGTTGTCGAGGCAGAAGACACAGGCGCTGAATGGAAGCAGTGGATGACGCCTCAAGAGCTGACCATCAGGGATTCTCAGCCCGCTCCTCATTCGGAAGTGTCTTCTGTCTCTTGTGTCGCTCACAGTTCCTGAGCTACTGAGGTACCAAGATTTCCCTCCAGGTGCCCCTCTGTACTTCACCGGTCTTCATCTTTCTCCTCCTCTTCTTTTCCCAGGTTCCGTTTTCAGTACTTGGGCCTTTAAATTCCAACACCCCCCACATCCTGTGGGCCCTTTCTTTCCTGAACTCCCAAACCACAGGCGGAGAATCCCTGCTTGACACTTACAAGTTTCAGGGCTGGTTACGTCTCTTCAAACAGTGTATCTGGAGAGTGACAAGAGTATATTAATATGCTGGGCATGGGGGAGGGCTTGGAAATAAAAGTGACAAGCAATCTAAGAGAAGAAAAGCTCATATTTACTAGAACACGTAGTAAGTTTGCAATCAGAGGGAGAGAGAGACAGGTTACATTCATGGCCAGTTGCCCTTATACAATAAAAATGACTAACCATGCTGGTTTACCTAGTAACGTTTTAAAACCAAATGATAAGCTGGGCATGGTGGCACACACATGTAATCCCAGTACTCAGGAGGCTGAGGCAGGAGGATTTCTGTAAACTCTAGGCCAGCCTGTGCTACATAGTAAGTTTAGAGCCAGCCTGCACTACAGAATGAGGCCTTGTCTCAAGAAAACACCTCCCAAACATAAAATAAATAAATAAAATTGAATGATGTCCCAAGAAACCCCTCAGTTCTTGACAAACAGTGATGATGAACCTTTTAGAGACAAAGTGCCCAAGTGCAACCCCAGGCCCGCTGGTTTCTCTGCTATAAAATGGAAAGGGTTCTAATATTTGTATTCAATTTTTTGGACTGGCGAGGGGGTTGAATGAGATACTTCATGGTACACATGAAAATGGTCAACGGTGCCTAACAGAAAACATTGCAGAATTAAGTAATTATCCGCCTGCCTAAGTTAGTGTGGTCCCCTGTTACAGAGAGAGTTGGAGACAGGGCGACAGAAGCTCCCTTAGCCAGGAGAGCTGCCCCTCCTCCTCCCTTTCCCAGCCTCTGTCCTCAACGCTATTTGCCATCGCCATCATTTACTCTGGAGAGCTTTCCCTAAGTCTTCCTCAGCCTGTGGCAGGCCGTCTTAGAGCTCTACGGCAAAGGCCAGCAGTCAGCAGTTCGCACAGCTGGCCTCTAAAGCCAGGGAAGACTACAACAGATAGAGTTCTCTGTTCTTGCTTTGGCTTTTTGTTTCTTTCCTTCATCTTCCCAGACCCTTCTGATATTCTTACCATTTTGTTTCTTTGAGTTCATATCCCGGATGTTGCATTTTTCCACATCTTTCATGCTCACTAAAGAGAAAGAAATCATTTTTTAAATTTTCTTGCTGTACAACTCTACATCCCACACAATGACTGGAGTTTAACTTCTAAATTCTCATGAAACATTTTTAATCTCATAAACTTCTTTATTTCAGGACCAAAGTCCAAGTCCAACATTAATAATTCAGCAGTTTAGGACACATATTTTTGCTCTTATATTTTCTTTTTATTTTTCCATTCTTCTCTCAGAGGCAGTGCCATACTGCAAGGTACTTTATTACCTGTTGATTTTCTCTCTCCCATTCCTCTTTGTAGAACTGAAGACTGAATCCAGAACTTTACACATTCTAGGCCAGGCCTCTACCACTGAGCTACATTCCCTAGCTTTTTAAAATAGGTTCTTGCTGACCTTGAACTGATGGAATTATCAGTCTCCTCAGTCACTGGGCTTTTGGGTATGTACTGCCTTTTCTGGCTATCTGTTGGTTTTCTAGCCATTCCTAGCCAACTGGTCTTTTTATTCCTCAGGAAAATATTCATAGTGCAAGTTGGTAAAAATCATTTCCTTATGAAATTCCCTCAATCCTGGAAACCTGGTTTTCAAATCCTGGCTATCTTCCAGTTCATCTAAGGACTATTCTTTGAAAACCACTGATTCCTACCCATTGGGGGCACTTTTCCAGATTCACCCCTTGCAGGGTATTGTGGAGAATTCCTCAACAACAATGGGAATTCCCTTTCATATTCTACTTCCTTATTTGACATCAGACATCTCTTTATGAAGACCATCACTGGAGCTCTTGATGCACATACCAGTTCTTTGGGGAAAATGTTTTCTGTGAATCATCTTTAAATAGGAGGAAATTATTTGAATATACTTATTTGCTTGGATTTTAATTGCTCTCATGGGTAAGTAGAGAAATAAGCACATATAAAGTATTTCTAAAATTGCTTAACATCTACCTCTGGGAATCTTGCAAAATACTGTATGGTAAAAATAGGACAGCTCTAAAGATGGAACTATTTTCATAGGCATCAGAGACCAGCTTAACATAAAACTGCAACTAAAGCAAGACTCAAATTCAAGGGAAACTAGCAAGCAGTACAGTCCTTTCACTTCTCTAAGTCTGGTTATTTGCATAGTGGACAGAAGCTGTATGAAACTGAGTCTCTTCACTCCCCCAACATACCGATTCTCCCCGTCCTCACTGTCGTACCTCTGATCACACCTAGTAATCCCAGCAATCCACTCAGCTTCCTTATGATTGCTCACGAATACTGGGATTACTCTGTGTCAGTCTGCAAAATGAAGCCAGCTTCCTTGTGGTCACTGTCCAATTATCACTCCTCATAAATTCTACTATAAGGGTTCAATGCCACCTTCCAATGAGGATGACACTATAGAACAACACAATAAGCAGGACTGAAGGAAGAGATGGCACACAATTCCACCAAGCCGCACAACTAAAATTCACTTTGCATAACTGGAAGTTAGCCCTGCAAGGGAAAGCTGACAGGAAGCAGCATAAGCCAGTGTTTCCTGACTGAATTCTGGGTAAGACACTTCCTTCCATGTGGGGTTGTCTTACAAATGGCAAGATACTCAGAACTTCTGGTTCTGCCTCCCACATGCTAACATCTCCACACACCCACACATACCCAGTGAAAACCATCATAATGAAGGAAATACCATCTTTTCGTAGGTAGAATAGGACCAGTGTCACAACAAGGAACAATGGGACGATTCCCGCTATTACGAAATGATGCCTCTTATGTGCTGGAAGTACAGTAGGTGATTCTGCAAAACAAAACAAAACTGACTAAGGATAAAATTTTCATGGGAAGTATCTATCCTTAACATTTAATTTAGTTTAATTTCAGGTTAACTTTTTTACATAGCAAAAGTCCCTGGCCAGTGAATGGCTGAAATGATGAGAGCTCTGATAACAAGATGAGAACAGCAGGGAACAGTGCAAGAAGTGCAGGCTTTGGACAGAGACCTGTGGCTAAAACTGGCTTGCCCAACAGAAATTCTAAGACACTTACCTGGCTAATGTTAGTAAAGTGCTTAGCGGAGTACCACAGGAATGTCTGCTCAGTATTAAGTGGTGGACTTAACTGTGTCATTTTTCTCTTGCTTTTCTGTTTTGTTTGATTTTTTTTTTGAGATGGGGTATGTAATTCAGGCTGGCCTTGAACTCACTATGCAATACAGGTTGGCCTCGAACATATGATGTTTCTCCTGCCTCAGCCTCCCAAGTGCTGGGATTATAAGCACCATACCTACCTTGACTCTTACTTCAATGTAGAAGTTAGCACTGTACTGTATGTGACATGGATGGCCCACTGCAGAAATTGGATGATACTATAAGAGCTCCTGCCTCCCCAGATGTGTGGCCACAAGAAGAGAGAACTGACATTAGAACATCTTTGGGCACCTAGCAATTGGTTTCCCTCACCAATCCCTGTCTACACTTCCGCAGGAGCTTGGGGTTCTGAACTTGGGGAAAGCAGACTCCCACCTCACAGTCAGTTCCTGCTTGGCCTAAGCTGTCAGTTGAGACCTGTGATCCCTAACTACCTAATTCAAGCTTTGCAGTCACAGTGCTACAATGCCTGCCAGCCTTTGTCTAGAGGCTTGCAGTATACAATGCCTCTTCACATCTGTTGTACCTAAGTTTCACAATAACTTTACAGGGCAGCCACACCTGCCCTGAAACCAAAGCTCAGGTTATAGCTGAGAAAAAAAGACTTGAGGCAGTTAAGTGAATTACTTAAGTTGCCCCACTAGGAGCCATCATCAGCTTTAAGTGTCAGAGTTCACTAACAGAGCTCCAGCTCTGAGGGAAGGCCCAGCCTATTTTATTTTCTAAACTCTTGCTCTTTTTGTCCACAAGAATGTTTTAACTTGTTTTTCTTCAGTGGTTGACTTTTCTGTTCAAGTTTTCATCTATTTTCTCTGAAGTACTTGGAGCTCTTCTGTTGATGTCTATTAGGGGAAGCAGTGAGATGTGCTTTAAGAACAGCTGTGGCTTTATATTGTCTTTTTTTTTTTTTTCCGGAAAAGGGCATTGAACTCAGGCCCTTGCGCTTGCCAGGGAAGCACTTATTGCACTGGGCCATCTTCCCGGCCCCTACCTCTGGCTTTATATTAAACCACCTCATTCACAAATGATCTGAGCCTCTTGTCAGTCCTTGTCTCCCATCCTACCTCCTTCTGCAAGGTAGTGAGAGACTAAAGACAGTTGAATTTGCACTGACAAGGGTCTCAGATAGTTTTCATACACTTAGTTCAATTTATCCCTACAATAACCTGGCCTGAGAAGTTACACCCCCTGGGGAGAGTGAGGCTCACAGAAGTCTCATAATTTGCCTAGTGGTAACAGTGAACCTTTTAGAGCCTTCAGCAATACAAACAGCCTGCTGCAGCACACATCCCATGGGTCCCCACCCCTGGCCTCGGGACACCAAACCTCGCATTCTGTGCAGTAAGCCACTGTCATGAGTTAAATACGCCTTGGGAGAAGTACATGGGGAGAAACCACTACTCCTATGCAGTTCAGAGATAGAAAAGTATATTCCATTTGCCTCTTGCCATTGAAATCCTGGAGAAGGCAGAAGCTGTATTTTACTCAGGTTTTTGATCCTGAACCTTGGTCTGAGTTGACTATACGTAAGCTTACACACACACACACACACACACACACACACACACACACACACACACACACACACACACACACACACACACCAGGTGAGCATTTCTTACAGGAAAGTGAATCAGTTGTTTCCTTATTTTTTACCTGCTTCGTGGAGATAGAGAGCTGTGTCCTATCTGTTTATGAATATACAAGCCTAAAGCTTACATATATTGCCTGGCATGTAGTGAATATTCAGAAAATATTTGCTAACTGTTAAGTAGCAATATGACCTGGGTGAGCGGAGGCAAGGAAACAGCAGGCATTCTTAAGTACAGGGTTCCTTGTTTATACATCGATGCAACCATCACTGAGCAGCCAGCTGTGTGGAGCAGACCTTGTGCTAAGTAGTAGGTGGCAGTGTAGGCATATTTTAATTGACACTTTGAAAATATTACCTGGGATGATCAACTCAGCTGTATAGTTTTCCCCAGAACCTAATCTCTGAAAACTACAGTAGAAAATCTCATTAGCTGTTGCGTTGATTTGCAGTGTGCTGGTCACATTGAAAAATTTCTCCTCCCTCTGGGATTTAGTGATGATGGTGTCGCCACTTAGGATTTGGTGGTCACTTCTTGTCCAGATAACTTCAGCTTCCGGGTAACCCTCAGCCTGACACGTTAGTTCATATTCAGAAGTGACTGGATCCACGGAAATTCTCTGGTTGATTTTGCTGTATGGGGCTGGGGAGGAGCAAAAAGAAGCCAGGGATTCCTCTTAGCACAGAACTAGACTTGTAGCTTGGTGCTATCTATAGTACAATGAATATTAATGCAGGCTGGTTCACAGAGAAACAAGCTTACTCCTCAGTGTCCTCAACACTGGGAACTCCAGTCAGTCCTCCTCAACTTTTTTGTTCAAACTTGGGCTTACTTTGTGTCTAAAGGAACAACTACCTCACTGTAAAAATCATGTTGGTCTAGCCCTTTGGGATGCTGAGGCAGGAGGACCACAAATTCAAGCCTACCCGAGACCACATAGTAAATTAAGTAATACCTTGTCTCAAAATTGAAGATAAAAAAGGGCTGGGGGTGTAGATTAGTGGGAAGTTCAATCCTCATTATTAAAAAATACAACATGTTGGTATGTTTAGTAGGTTCAAACTAAATGCCTAGGTTAATTTAAAATAAATCTGCACTTTTAGTATTCTTTCTATCTAAATATAAAATGTCTGTTTATTCAAGTCTTTCTATATTTCTCAGTAAAATACAATAGTTTTCACCTAGGACCCAATTTCTTCATAAACGTATTCACAAATATTTTCCTTTTGTTGTTGTAAAAGCTGAACATTTCCAGCTGGGAAGCATTGTTTTCTTAGACTTTACCCAAAAAACTGATTTTGACATGTCATTTGATTTTTCAACTTTAAGCCAATGATCAGAAATTAGATATGAAAATATATTCTATGTCATTTTAAAAAATGAATACATGTTTCTAGGGTTACTTTTAAAAGGTTAGGCTTACTTTCAAATTGTACAATAGTTTTATATGTACAAAAATGTTGCAAAAATAGTACCATTACTGTATATTCCACTTCCACTTCCTCCACGATTCTCCTCAGTTATATTACCACAGTACACTCATCAAAACAAAGGCACCAACATTAGTACTTTACTACTAAGGAAACTCCATAATTTATTCATTCAGTCAGCTCTTACCTAATGTGCTCTTTCCGTACCACAAAATTTGGTAAAATTTTAGATAATTGATTTAGGACCTTTTTTATGATGAATATATCCCATTTTCTGACTGTTCTAGTAGATTACTTAATGCACATAGACAGCATTAGATCTTGTTCATGTTTACTCATTACAAATACATTAGTCTGACTGTATTCTTCTGATATAATCATTATTTTACCACTAAAACTTTAGGGAACAGCTAATGGTCAGAGACTTAATTCTATGTTTCTTTATCAAGACATAACAAAAATTTCATGACAATATTTTCACAGAGATTTAACACAAAGCATTTAGTATAAGACAAAACTGAAAAAATAATGATGCAATGTTTTGGTGGTCTTAGATCAAGAAAACTACCACCAATGAAATCAATATAATTACGATTTCAAAACACACAAATAGTAGTTTTTGGCATCTAAATTCTCAATCTTATACCTGACCCATTTAAGAATCATTAAAAAATGGAAAGCATGACTATATTTATGACATAAACACTTCCTGAAATAATGCTAGCATAACAGTGTCCATGTCACATAGCACACAGCTTGATTTCTGGGCAATTAAAATTTAAGGTCTAAGAATGACTGTTAATGGTAAAATGTTAGGGGAAAATATTTGATTTTCTTACCTCCCTGTTACTATTTTTAATGACAGATTATCAAAAGAGGAGATTGCTAGAAGGAGGAAGGAGGGCATTGCTTCACATAGAGAAGCACATATAAACATGGTACAGCTCTAAGACCAATGAAGAATGGGTGTGTTCCAGGGGAACTGATTAAATATCCACTATAGTAAGTTCTAGAGCAGGGCACATACAGGAAGATACATCAATAAAATACCAGAATTTCCACTTACATGTATTTTTATCCTATCACTGAAATAACACAAAGCATTTAGCATAAGACAAAACTTTGTGTTTAAGCCTCCTAAGTGTTGCTAACTGGTGTTGGGGTCTACTTTGCCACATGAATATCTTCCATAAAATCAAAGAGAGGATGGCTCTTTATTTTCTTTTAACTAAATAGACTTGATAAAATGAATTAATTGAAGAGAATTACACCAAGAGACTGAGAACTGAAGATAATAAAAATTAAAAGGTAATGTCAGAAGTAAATTTTTATCAGCTACTTTATGAGGTTAAAATTAATAAGTACTTAATTGGACCTGACAAAGTATTCACTAAAATCTCTCATGATTATTAAAGCCATCTACCTTTGTTAATGGTGATTTTCAGGATATATTATGCCATAACATATTATCTAATGATAGGGAAGCACCACAATTAGGAAGACATTAAAATATTATTCACTAAGTTTTATTTCATTCTTTAAAATATTTATTTTTATATTTTTTTAGAATCCATAATTTTAGGTTGAACCATACAAAACTGATGATAGTTATCCTCTTTTGCCCCTCAAAAATGGTAACTTTTTATGACAATGTGTATATGAGTACAAATTATATTCTTTGTAATTTAAATAAGCACAGTAGCTTTTCAGATGGGATGGGTAATCAAAACTCTTTGCAGACCACTGGTCTATTAGATCTATAGCAGTATACTAATGTTGGTTAATCAAGACAAACAAAAGCTCAAGATAATTTTTTAGCCATTGCACAACTTGATACTAACTCTAGAAGTGCAAAGACAGGCAGAAGAATATGCTCATGAGGGGCACAGACTTCATAGCCAGACTGTGTTTAGAACTTGGCTTCACTACTTAAAAACTAGATACACTTGAGCAAATTGATTAATTTCTTTGGGTCTTGGTTTCCTAATCCATAAAATGCAAAGAATAATGCTGATGGATTGTTGACAGATCAATTGATTTCAGCCTAGAGAGATAGCACATGCATTTGGTAAGCTGAGGCAGGAGGATCACCATGATTTCAAGGCCAGCCTAGGCTACAAAGTTAGTTCAAGGCCAGCCTGGGTTACATACTGAGTTTAAGGCCAGCCTGAACTACATAGCAAGCCCCTGGCTCAAAACTCCACCACCCAAAAAATAAAGAAAGATATATTCTGACTTTACATAAAGAAAAATGTTAATCTTAGACATAATTCAGTGCCTACCCCACAGAATCACACTGGGAACTAAATAAATTATAACAGCAAAAAGCTTAGTACTGGGCTTAATACACAATAAGTGCTTCATAGTTTTAATTACTATTGCTGCTACCAACACTGCCACCACTAATACCTGAGCTGTTCCCATTACCTCTACTGCTGAAGTATACTTTCTTGATATTCTTAAGAAAGTACTACAGGGGCCAGTGAGATAGCTCAGTGGATTAAAGTGCCTGCTTAGGCAAGCACAGGGACCAAAGTTCGATCCCCTGCACCACACAACGTGCCAGCCCTGCACCTAGGACTGGCTGAGTAGGCCACTGAGACTGAGCATGGTGACACATGCTTATAATCCCAGCACTGGGGAGGCTCAAAGCAGGAGGATCACCGCAAGTCTGAGCTGCATAGTGAGGCTCTGCAACCACCAAATAAATAAATAAATGTAATATAGTTCCTGATGGATGGCCTTGAAAGTAAACTTCCACATGTTGAAACCTGTGCATGCTTCAAAAACTTCAAGCTAACTGGAGGAAATCATTCAGTCATTCATTCAATAAGTACTTTTTTTTAAAAAATTATTAATTCCAGTGTCTTGCTACACATGACAGACTCTTTTTTTGTGGGGGGAGGGTCAGCTCAGCCCGCCCTGGGGGAGGGGCTGGCACAGCATGTGGTGCTGGGGATCGAACCACGGTCCCTAAAAGCTTGCCTAAGCAGGCGCTTTAGACCGCTGAGCTATCTTGCCAGCCCAATAAGTACTTTTTATGTGCTCTTTTCACACTGTACTTTACCATGTCAAGTTCTGGGATTATAATAATGAGTAAAACAGATTGACTATATCTTTGTCCTTGTAGAGTCTATGTGCAAGAAGAAGAGAGGAGGAGGAAGAAGAGGAAAAGAGAGAAAGAGACAGAGAGAGAGAGAGAGGATAAAGGGCCCAATAATGACACCCTACATGGTAGTGCTAAACCCTAAAGGTCTGGGGAATCTGGGGCAAGAAGTTGGTGGGAAACACTAACAGTTAATCTTTTGTCCTTACTACTGAAAAGGTTTATCAAGAAAGGTTTATCAAGACAGCTCTTTACGCTTTGTCCTTTCAGCTGCCTAATCCCATTATAGCCCAGAAGATGTTAACTGACCATTTAAATTTCCAGGATACTAAATTCAATTTTCAATTCAACTTCAGATGCTGAGAATCTGGTATTTAAAGGGAGGAAAGGTGTGATACCCAAAGTGATAACTGAGTTAACTGAAAACTAAACCCTTTAAAGTTTCAGTTTAGAAATGCTTCACCTTTAAAATCCCACTGAGTAAACTCCCTGGGGGAAGTTGTGTTACCACAGATTTGCAGTGATGGGAAGACAGGCCCAGAAGCATTACTGCGAAGTAATTTGCATACAGAGGTGACTCAGGAGTTCTACTTCCTTGGGGTACAGCTTCTGCACACAGCCACCAGGTTTCCACGGGGAGGTGGGGGCATTGCTTCTGCGCAAGCGTAGCAGGGCTGCTGCATTGTTTTCAACGCAGAAGGTGCAGACTCTTGGTTTAGCTCAGCTCAGCTCCCCAAACCACTGAATGCAAATGACAAGGTGGATGTCTACTACAAAACTAGGATGTCTATGTAGTACTGTTCTGTATTTTATGAAGCTAAAGGGAATGGTCAAACAAATCAGATCTTCAGGTCTGCTTGGTCATCTTTGACCCTTCCTTGAAAAACCCCATCAGTGCTAGATTTCCTATTATGTTGAAGGGGTATCTGGAGCTAAAATAACCTGGATTAATTTCTTCCTCACTATAAAATACCAGCAAAGTAGTCCCCCAAATACACCCCAACAGGCCAAGGGGAGGCCTCTGGGAACAGAAACTTAAGCTTGATGCTTTCTTCTTCTTTACTTCCAGAATTGTATTCTTATTTTCCACACCCTAAATCTAGCAATATTAAAAATAAATAAATAAATAAATAAAATCTAGCAGTGTTGGCTGTGCATGTGCTCAAGGCTTGAAAATTTCTTGAAAATGCCTTCAAGCAAAGTAAATACCTGATATTTGCTGATGAAAAGTTGGGAATACAAACAACCCATCATAAGCATGTATTCATGAAAGTCATGAATGAAGAAACCTATGATAAAATATAAGAATATTGAGGCTTCTTTACAAGTGACATTTTTTAACAATGGCAGCATTAATTGGGCTAGCATTAGAGTTCTAGTGACATACTATAAAAAAGATGTGTGTCTCCTAAGCTCTATATAATTTTATTTTTGTGTTTGTAATTATCAGTAGTCCTTCATTATAAATGCAAGCTTTCTTACTTACATACTGACCTGAAGACTAATAGTAGTAAATAGCTCAGGAACCAAATATCAAGGGGAGAAAATTTAATTCCAGTAAATACTGGGCTGGGGAGATAGCTCAGTAGAATAAGCACTTGTCTGGCAAGCGCAAGGTCCCGAGTTCAATTCCCAGTACCACAAAAAAAAAAAAAAAAAAGAAAAAAAAAGAAAAAAGAAAATTCTAGTAAATACTAAAAGGTTATCAAAAACAAACAAACAAAAAAAAAAAGCAGGGAGATAATCTTCAAGGTGTGACAGAAAAACTAGGTTTCAACTTAATATCAGGGAGAAATTTCAAGTCTCTGAAAGGGGTTTCCAAGTGATAGGGATGTCATTGTGGAAGTATACAAACAGAAGATCCTTTAGGGGATTTTTGTGTTTTGTGGGAGTTTAGATTAGGTGTTCGTACCTGGGATGCCTTCAGCTCTCAGTTCTGTGAAACTCAACAGTGAAAGCAGAGATGGTGAGTGAAGGTGTTTTCCTTCCCCTAACCAGTACCCTCCTACAGCTTTGAACTCAAGCGACCTGATGACATATCTGCGGGCCAGTATCCAGGAATTACCATTCACAGTTCCTCCTCAGCTCGCCAGGGTAGCATCGGTATAGATTCCTGCGATGATGAGCACCGCTTGTGCCATCTCTGAGAAAGAGGGGTTTCTTCTCCATTTAATGTGATTGTTTTTGTCTTTATCAATTGACTTTAAGTCTTTCTGAATGTAAACCTTACAGAAGACTTTGCTTTTAATATACTTATTTGGGGTGTAATACAGATAAGCTCAAAAGAAGGAAAATGTATCTGACCTAATAAAATAAAAAATAGCATTTGAATAAAACAATTTCTGGAAGGGTACATAAATTGAGTCATAAAGGAGGGACCTTTTTGCAATTCATTTTATTCCCTTCCATATCTCTGAATTATTTGGAAATATATTTACTATTCCTATAATAATAAAAAGTTGAAATCTGAAATTCTTTTTTTTTTTTTGGAAAACTGAACATTTGGTACAGAATATGGCTCTATGTTCTTTGACTCTGAGTTTCTAGTGACTCTCAAACAGGAAGTGCACCAATGGATGGGTATGTGAATGAATGGATGGATGGATGGATGGATGGGTGGATGCTTGATCGAATGAATCATGAATAGGCTGGCACTGTTCTGTCAGAAAGTCTGTATCTCCAAGAAGGAAAAGCTCCCAACACTTGATCTGTGACAGATAAAGGTTAAGCTTCTTTATCTACAATAGTTCTTACCATTGACTTTCAAGGTAATCCGCTTATAGTCAGCACCACCATAACCAATCACGCAGCAGTAAACCCCCGCATCCTGCAGCTTCACATCTGTGATCAGAAGCGCAGCATTTCCCTTGAAGAGCTGGTCTTCGAGCAGCCAGGCCCTATCCTTGAAGCTACTGTGCTGAGCCTTGGCGTCTTCCTTTCCATGCACAAACTGAATGATTTGCTTATCCTCCTTTTCCCAGTACACAACTAATGAAAGCAGGTCCAATTGTTTTTGCACTTGGAAGTGGCATTCAATGGTCACATTGCTGCCGTATTCTACAACATACTCGTTCTTGGGAACTGTGATAGTAAATGCTGAAAGAAAGATGTCTAGTTCTCAGAAGACAAAATTCCTCAAAACATTTATTAAATGAGTATAGATTTATAATTGCTTTAACTGAAGAATTATATTTAAGAACTTACTTTTATAAAATACATATTTATCCAACATGTTTCAAATCTATTTTGGGATGGCTTAAGCTGGCCTTTGCATTAAAATAATAAAAGTGGCTAAAAAGGTTGACCTATAATTCATAAACATACATTTCTGTAAAAATACTATACAATGATGCAGCTTTTTATATATAATGACAAAGACTTAGTTTCATGCAGACATTCCAGGAATGTCAATTGACTGGATAAATATCTGCTTTCAACACAGACTGGATGGTGGGTTCTAACAGGCTTCTGTCCTTACACTCCTAAAGTTATAATCAGTTCTCTTGCCAGAGGCTAAGGAATCAAAGTGTATGGAGGGCCTCAGGATGTCACCAATGCTGTTATCCTGCCTGTTTCTATGCATACTGAAATTCTTAGAATATCTTCATCAGGAAAAGCAGGTCAAAGAGCAACATAGAAGAATGATGCAGACCTTGCTTCAACAAAAATATATCTATGGGGCATTTTCCCAGAAATTTTCAGTAGTTTTCCCGGGGAAATAGGCAATGAGCCAATTCTATGTTTTCGACATTCTCTATTATCTTTTATACAATGACATAGGTGATTTCCAAGAATGAAGGTGTGTATGAAATAAAGAGAAACAAAAATTAAAAAAGGAAAACTAGAATGTTCTGTAAGATCCATATCCATTTAAAATGATCATTTTAGTCTTTAAACTTAAGGTTAAAATATTCACAATATAAAATTGAATCAAAGGATTTGGTGTCTTACCATGCAGCAAAGGACAGTAGGCTGTGAATATAAAGATGACAAATATCCTCATCTTTCTGGAGAGACCTAATTATGGGAAACACAAAAAGAAGATTGCTTTATTTAATAATTGAACACTCTGTATGACAGTATGAGACCTGATAGTCCTAATTGCCACAGTCTTGATAACCAGCTAATGACTGATTTGTAAGTGCAGAAACAATGGAGAATTTCTAAGTTCAATACCTTCATTTTAGTCCAGACCTTAAAGCTAAGTTAAAAAAAAAGTAATATAAGATGAAAAATTTTAAATTTAGCTAAAGGCCCTGAAAAAAAAATTGTAACATACATTCAAAATGAGGCAAAAAGAAAATACTTCACCCACATCCTCTTACCTATTTTATGTATTGTAACATATCTAAAAATCCAAAATTGCCATATGTGAAAATTTAAAGCAAGAGAATCTGACTTCTACATCCCCCTACCTATGGAAAGCCCCCTTTCCAACATACGGCTAAACACTTTCATCTTATATTTAACTAGCCAAGACTTCTACTTCACTACACCAAATTGACTAGGTTCATTCTTGTCCCCCTTACTTATTCTAAGCTATCAATCCTATTTTCTCAAGATTTTACTAGTAATGGAAGTGGAGTTGGGAAGGCCGCTCTTCCAGTGGTATCTGCCTTTCTCTATTATGTCATTTTGTTTAAAAGTTTATAAATTCTTTCATTCAGCAAACATTGGACATCTCCCTGTGCCAGGCAATACTACTGTATTCATAAACTGTAGTTCATAAACTGCAGAGATAGCAGTGAGCAGCAAAGAAATGTCATTCGGCTACTGTAGCTTATATTCAAACAACAAAGTAAAAGAAAATTTGTACTGTACTTGTAAGTCTGTATATTCACCAACATATTTTCTCTTTTATGCTTGATAAGAAACTCAATTTTCTCTCCTAGTGTTGTTCTAGCCCTTGTATACATACATAAATAACTATTCTTACATATACATAATACAGAAGAGTAATACTAGTACATACATAGCTTCTAAAATCAGTAAGAAAACTACACCTAATCCAAGCAGAAAATGATCAGTTCTAGCACAAAATTGACAGAATAAGATATATAAATGAGAAGTAAACAAAGGAAAAGATGTTCAACTATGTCATATTTATGGGAAATACAAAAAGAAGTTTGCTTCATTTAATAATTGAACATTCTTTATGACAGTATGAGACTTGATAGTCCTAACTGCAATAGTCTTAATTGCAGTGTATTTAGGACAGGGTCTGTAGGGCCTCACTACACAGATTCGACTCATAGTGATTCTCCTGTTTTCAGTCTCACAAGAACTGGGATTACAGGTGCGTGCTACCACACCCTGTCTCAATCACCTTCTCGGCATGCATAAGAAGGTATCATTTTTCACTTAATTAGCTTGATCAAACTTATGCTTTCTAATATCTAGTATTTGCTCTTCTGCCCATTAATGGCAGGAATGTGGAATTATATAACTTTCTGAAGGGAAATTTGGTAACCTTTAATATAAGTTTTAATCTTGTGTCATATGACTTTTCACTCCTTCTCCTTTAAATCTATCCTACAAAAATAAAAACAAAAAAATCTAGGCATGATGGTACATACCTATAATCCCAGAACTCAATAGGCTGAGGCAGGAGGATCACCACAAGTTAAGGCCAGCCTGGGCCTTACTGAACTAAAGGGTAGCCTGAACTATACAGTGAGATTCTATCTCATAAATGAATAAACAAATAAAATGTACATATGGTAGTGTATGTACAGGTGGGGCATTATTATTACATTTTCATATAATATAATATCATCAAAGATAGAAATAGAAAGTTGCAGAGATATATGAAGGAGAAATCTACTTTTGTTAAAAGATATGAGTATAAGGATTGATCCTTCTATTATTTAGTGGTAAAAAATATGTACAATCAGAATTTAAAGTGTACAAATCTTTTTCTTCTGAAAATCGTATTATTTTAGAAAATAAAACATGGCAGGACCATTGCAATCATTAAAATAAAATGATGTGAGTATGTGTGTCTGTGTGGTATCCTCAGACACAGGAAGTGCTCAGGATGTTGATAGTACCCACTAGGACTGCAGTGCAGAGGGCAAGTGGGTTGGCACTAATTATAGTAGTTAAAAGGAAGGAAAGGTAGAAAAATAGAAATGATATTGTGAATAGCTTTTTTCTTTTCTCTGTCCAATTTTCAAATGACTGAATGTTTTATTAAAAAGGGTGAAGGAATTATCTTACTTGGCCAAGATGAAAAATTTTATGCCTATAAAATATCTATAATCCCAGAGCTACAATCCTCAATTAGCGGCACAATGGAAGAACCCCAGAAATGGAGTCCAAATTTATTATTATGACTTTTCTAATACAAGTAATACAACCATATTAGAGAAGATGAGAAAAGGAGGAGAAAAATCACCCTCTGCTCCATCACTTTCACTTGGGGAGTATTTGGGAATACTAAAAATGTGTGACCTGCTAACTCTTTTGTCACTGTCAAGTGGCTTTGGCTCAGGGCAGGGCTGCTACTAACATCTAGCTGAAGAGGCCAGGGGTGTTGCTAAATACGGGGGCAGCACACCCACAACAGAGACACACCTCACCTAAAATGTCAGCAGTGGCAAGACCGAGAAACTCTAAGCATTGTGAGCATTTCTGTGAACATTTTTGGGGATTTTTTGC
>PVKA01006388.1:66513-84155 GCA_004027165.1 Ctenomys sociabilis
TATTGAATCTTTGATATAATTCAGCTATAAAAAAACCTGTAAATATAATTTCATGTATGCACCTTGTACAGTACCAAAACGTTATGAAAACAGTTTGCAATGTATTAATTCATCGACTCTGTATGGTTAAGGTGTCTTGAAACTGTCTGATTGACATTTGTATTTTAATAAAATAAAAATAAATGGAAAAAAAAAATCTTTTAAAAAGTGATTATTAGGGCCAGGGAGATGGCTCAGTGGAATGAGCGCTTCCCTGGCAAGCACAAGGGCCTGAATTCAATCCCCAGTTCTGCCAAAAAAAAAAAAAAGGTTATGCTAATGACAGGGTTTTGTTTATAGCTTGGAGTTCTTATAGCCTTGAACTTACTGTGCAGCCCAAGCTGGCCTCAAACTTTTAAGAATCCTCCTGTCCCAGCCTGCAGAATGCTGGAACTACTTCACAGGCATAAGCCACCACATCTTTGGTACATTTTTTTTTTGCAGGACCAAGAATCAAACTCTGGACCTTGCACTTGCCAGGCAAGTGCTTATACTATCTCTTTGGCCCCTTTAGTATTCATTTTAAATTAAGATTATGACATAAGTATTTTCCATTTGATGCATGATATTCCTAAGAATTAAAAAGCCCTGTAATACTTATTCCTCTATTGCTAGACTGTTGACAGTTTTTTAAAGTTGTAAGTATTTGTCCATATTCAGCAAGTATCTATTAAATGCCTGCTGTATGCCAGGCCCAAGGCTAAATCCTGAAGATAAATTTCTCTGAACAAATTGCTGCTCAAGGATAAAGCATATTTTCATGACTCTTGACACATGCTGAAAATTGACACTATTACATAGTTTCTCCACCCAGTTCTGGTTTTATTTACATTTCTTTTTAATGTTAGTATTAAAAAGCACAACTTATCCGAGGAGATAGCTCAGCAGCATAAGCACTGGCCTGGCAAGCGCAAGATCCTAAGTTTAATCCCCCGTACAAAAAAAAAAAAAAAAAAAAAGGTACAACTTGACTTTTCATGTATTTGCTTACTGTTTAATTCTTTGGGGATTATCTGATCACTTTCTTTGTCTATGTTACTATTTTCTTGTCAATCTGTATGAACTCTGTTAAAAAACAAAAGACATATAAAATAAGTAAAATAGGGCTGGTGAGATAGCTCAACAGACTAAGCACCCACTTAGGCAAACACAGGGACCGGGGCTTGAGCCCTACACCACATGCTGCACTGGCCCTGTCCCCTGGCACGCTGAGCTGGCCACCAAGTCTGGGCATGGTGGTGCGTGCCTGAAATCCCAACTCTGACAAGACTGAAAGCAGGAGGATCAACTAGATATCTGAGCTGCATAGTGAAACCTTCCTGCAGCAAATATATTAAACAACAATAACAACAACAACAAAGTACAATAAAATGAGTTATAACCCTCTTACTAGTTAGGTAGATAACTTTTATTTCTTCCCTCTCCATCTAGCCTGTAGGTAGGGAGTAAAGAAGGCATTTAGGCCACAAAGGGGTTGAAAAGAGGCATCTCTAGCCCCAAGTCCAGCACTGTTGAATAAAGCAGTGGAAAATTAAGTCCATCGATGGATTATATCTAATTTTGCCAACCTGTATGACACACTTTGGTGGAGTTCCTGCGGTTTAAATGAATCTGGTTGAAAATCTTAGTATGACAAAGGTTTACCCTCTCCTCCAAGGTGCCATTCCCTTGGAAAGCAGCCATCAGGAGTAGGAGCAAAAACTAAAAAATAAAAATAGACCATATTCATAAGCATGGTCTTTGACTTCTAAAGTTCACATAAGGCCAGTTGGTCCTGGAGAGAAACACTGCCACCTCCTTCAGGGAAGAAATGGTGACCTTGTGTAAGTTCCCAAAGACAAGAATGGAGACTTCTGCAGAGCAATGAAATGTGAACTGGAGAAGACAGGATGGCTTCCTCTGGGGGAAGTCAATTTGTCTCTAGGGGAAGCCCAGTATATCACTATGGAACTGATGGTACTTGTTCTTCCCAGGGTAGGATAGTTAGGAGGAAGAGGCAAAAGCACAAACTTCCTTTCTCAAGAGCAAGAGACTTAATTTATTATTAAGCCCTTAACAACCTTTTTCAAGCTCTATAATTCTTCACCAGACTCTGTGCCTACACTCTTTCCTTTCAGTCACACTGAGACACTAGCACATTTTCCACACATGGCTTCAGTTCCTGTGTCTTCTCTGAAGATCACACTAACTACTGTCATGGAGATTTGGTTCACCCTCCTCTATGGAAAAAGCCTAATTTTTCTTCCATACCACAGTATTTACGTACTGTTGGGGGGACCGGGGAGATGGCTCAGTAGAATAAGCACTTCCCTGGCAAGTGCATAGGGCCTGAGTTCAATCCCCAGTTCCACAAAAAAAAAAAAAAAAAAAAAAAGAAAGACTTAAGTACTGTTGGCAATTCTCATCAAGTGATACATCATTTCTGGCAATTTTCAGTATGTCTCAAAATGTCTTTTAAATATTCAGACATTTTGACTAAGTAGTTACAATTATGAATTTTTCTGAAGGAAATAATCAGCAATGTCCTGGAGATTTATATGAAGTTATGTTTGGTGAACGGCTATAATAGTAAACCACTATAAATAATCTTTACGTTTAGTAACAGCAGATCACTTTCATTTGGTTATTAATTGTTTAAACTGATAAGCACAGATACTACACTTTATTTTAGCCAAAAGACTTAGAAGCAATGGCTACTAAAGTTTTTAGAAGGATCATTTAACAGAAAAGCATCCACAGTATATTTTTTCCAGATTAAACAATAAGAAGGTAGACCAATGGTACTTTTACTCCTTGGGCTATAACACAACCCCAAAGTGAACCTTAATATAGGCCAAGGTCAATGTGTCTAAGAAAGATTTAACATTCTTATTTTTACGCTCCTCCTCTCTGGAACTTGTTCAGTTCCTAGGAGATGCTGCCAGAGCAAAAAAATCTTAGGGTTCAAGATTCCGGAATTTAGGACAGGAGAGGCCTTTTGAGATGCTGCAGGTGGAACAACTTACTCAAAATTACAGCTAATGAACAGCTGAGAGTGCAGAAAGACCCAGGTGCCCGATGCCCCGTCTAGGAGTGTCAATCCCAACCCAGTTACCTACCTCTGGACCATATTCACAAGGACACAGTCACATAGAAGACTGGCATTAAAGTAAAACGAAGTCGCGCTGCTCCTGAGGCCCGTTACACAGTGCTTCGAATTCTTAGTGTTAACCCTACCAAGCCATCGCCCACTCGCCCCGAGAGCCCTAACCATCTCGCTTCCCTTTTCCCTCCTCCCCTCTCCAGCCCAGACACCTTCCACCCCGGTAGCGCCCACAGCCGGCCTGAGACCAGGCCCAGAGCGCCAAGCAGGAGAAGCACGCTCCCTACCTGTGGGTGCGGATACTCCAGCTCAGAGACGCTGATGCCGCGCCGGGGAGTGCGAGGCCAGCGAGGCGACTCCGCGAGCTAATTACTGACCGGCGGAAGGGGACCCGCCCACCCCTCTCCAAAGCACCGCCTTTAGAAAATCCAGATGGGACCGGGCTTTTTCCTGATGATCTAGCTTTGAGTTTTACGAATTGGAGGATTTCTCATTCTCTTGACTAACTATGTGTAAAAACGAAAGCAAAAGTTAAAAGCACCAGCTGGGTTTTCCCGTAAATCAGTCCTTGGGCAAGAACACTTGGGGAAGGATTGCCTGCCACAATCCCAGCTATGCTGTTTGGGAAGCTGAAACTGAAATAGCTAGGCTACTTGGGAGATTCAAAGCCAACCTGGAGAATTGCACAAGAACCAGCTTCAAAAATTTAAAAAAAGGAGGATGTAGCTCAATGACTCCTAGTTTGATCCCCAGTAACACACAAACACACTCCAAAGATTAAAACAAATTCACATCTGGTGTGTTTTAAGCATATGTCTAGCCCAAATGGAACATCTGAAATCACAAAGATTTCAGATTTGGGTTTTATCTTTCTAATCCAGATGCCTTCAGAAATTCTGCCCTCAGGTTTCCTGCCTTTCTGATGATAGGCTTTTCAAGATTATAGAACATTCTGATATAAAGATACAACTTGATACAATAGAAACTGAGCAACAGACCCTGGTGGCTTTGGCCTTTATTCTAGAAAGTAGATATTAGTGTATAATGAAAAATCTGTTTTTAAATTGTGGATTTTGTTAACTTCCTCAAAGTTCCTCGACATAATGAAACTTCAAACGGCGTTGTCACTGAGAGAACTTCCCATCAAGAGCTTTACCTTTTAAGAATGCTGAGGATCCCCGCTATACTGCCGTCGTGGGTGGGAGGATATACGCTAGGTAATGTTAAGAAAGTTCTTCTGGAAACCGGATCAGTGGGTGGGCTCATGGTGAAACCGCATCGCTCACACAGAACACGGAGGCATAATTTACTTGAGCATTTCCATGGCTGAATTTCGCGGACTACCCTGAGATGAACCCTTCACGCTTTGCCTCGGCTATTTATTCATTTCAACTGCATAAATGAGACGCCCGTTGGTTTGGTGGTGGCATTTGCTTCCTTAGTAGTAATTTTCGTATTCATAGGGTATCACAGATTTCATTTTTAACTTGGAAAGTGTTGATGGACATATGAGTGTTTGTGTATGCACTCATACATGCACCAACTATGTGCAATACCTGCTTACATTTTGTAGTTAACTTCCTTTTTTCTAACAGTAGACAGCTTTTATGGTCTGCAAGTGTGGTGTGATGTGCTGAACAACTGTCTCTAGAGTCATCTAGCACTGGCCAGCTGACTTATCTTGGTCAAACATTGTACCAAGTGAGGATTAAGTCACATCCTATAAGATAGTGTCTATGATTATGACTTATGTATCATTCCTAAATTGGAAGGGGATGTTTTGGTTTTTTGTTTTACAAAAGCATTGCTTAGGGTCTATCTAGATGGTCACATGGGAGTCTGGAGATAAATAAAATTTGCTTTTCTCTGAAGCAGGTGGGAATTGGGGAATTTGCATGGTTTGCTGCTCTGTGATTTGCGTAGCAGTAATCTGAGGCTGTGGGTTCTTGCTCATCTCTCTCAACTGTTTCTACTGTTCAGCCATTCATTACCCCAAGAAATTCATCAAGCTCCCTCATATGGCTTAGCTATCATCCAGGGGGCATAATGAAGGTTATATTTTATCACGTCAAAATGGCTGGTGGCACGTGTTAGGCCCCCAGAATTGTGTGAGTTTTATAATTTGAACAAAGTGCCCGGAGCAGGGCTAAGATAGAAGAGCATAGCCAGCCACAGCTAAAAACAGCCCGATAATCTTTAATATCACTACTTGCCACTGAAACCTCCACTTACCCTATTCACTTTTAGAGGAAAAACTCATTCATGTCCATGTACTCTTTCTGAACACCTCTCTGAGGATTGCATCACTGTCAACTTGGAATAAGTGTTTAACATAGATCCCAAGGCTCTGCCACAAGTCTTCAGGATCCAAACCTCTGGAAAACAGTCTTGGCTGTTGACAGTTTAATAGTGTCCTCAGTTGAGTTATGTATACCCTGAAGTTTTAAAAAATGATGATTTAATGTTTAAGGAAAAAAACTGATCCAAGAGTTTTTTGCACATATAGCTATACACACGTTCCTCTATCTAACTTAGCTGATTTATATGAAGCCCACCATTCTTCACTCTGCCTGTCCAATCCATTTTCTACTTTTCCCCCTAAAGCAGAGAGAGAGATGAACCACATCTGTACTGATCTCAGAAGGAGGGTAGATTATAGGGTCTTCCAAATGACCTTGAAATGATGTGAGCAATTTTCTAGTGAAGGAGAAAATTTTAGGAAACTTTTCTTGATTTTTCAAAAACAACATATAAACACTCAGAATAACAAAAACTGACAATCTTCCTTATACTGAATGTTTAAAAATTCATGTTATTGTATGAAAACACCATTTTGCCTCAATGTCTTATTTTGGATTATGCAGGAATATAAACCACAGCCCTAGGCAATGTCCATTTCTCTCTTGCTGTACTCATAAACCTCCCTGGATTTTGTGGTCCCATTTTTACATTCTATAGGCACACATTAGATATAGATTAATATATCAATATAGATTGATCTCTTAACAGATTTAGTGGAATGGAACACTTTTCTGAGACTACATCAAACAATGGCTTCAGTGACAGGGCAAGCCACATGTATGAGGCCCGCCAGATGTCTGCACTTATCTTCACTCTCACATAATTCCCCTTTTCATACTGTATTTGTCTCCTTCCTACTCTGAGTGGAAGAAGAGCTCATGCCTCCAAAAGCTACCTCCTACCCCATAGGCATTTAAATACAAAGATGATGGCTCTAACAAGTGTTCCCTGTCCCCTAGGAGTTCACAAACACATCAATCATTATGACCCAGAAAATGTGGTGGGAGTCCGGAAACACTCTAGATAAACATTTTAATTCTAAAGAATCTCAAATCAAGTGAAAATCACTAAATCATAGAGTTTACAATAGTGATATATTTTCCTCAAGTATATATTGAGGAATATTTTATTGATTTAATGTTCCCAACTAAGTAGCCTAAGCAAGTGTCATACAAACAACATCTTGTGGTCATTCACTTGGCAGAAGGAAATTACCTGGCCCAGATGTCTCTTGTAGAACTGTATCTAGAAGAGTTATTCTGTATTCATTTGGTTTTCTATCAAGAGCAGTATGACTTGACATCTAAAAAGCCTACAAAATTTCTTCCTTGAAAGGAAAACTTTTTTTTTTTATTGCTTTAGAATAAATGCTTATGCAGAGACCAATTACAGTGAAATCCAGGCAAATCATATTGAGAACCTAATTAGATTGCAATAGAGAGGCCTATCATAAAAGAATGAGTAATAGTTCCTTTTTTTTTTTTTTTTTTTTTCCTTTCCTGGTCTTCCCTGAAAGGGCAGCAAGACTGCTCTATTCTGAGAGGCACATTCCAAATGTATGTTTACTACACAAAAATTTTGGATGCTGAAAATCCTATTAGAAAATAAAAAGAAAAAAGGCAAGGTAATATGGCAGAGTGTGCAGAGGAGGGGTTCGTCTAACAGTTGGGGAGCACATAAAAGGTGATAAGAGAGGCTGGCCAAATAGCACAGCAGATTAAAGTGCCTGCAAGCAGGTGCAGGGGCCTGGAGTTCGATCCCCAGGCCTGTGGTGCTGGCCCTGTCCTCAGGGCATGCTGAGATGGTAATTGACATTGGGTGCAGTGGTGCATGCCTATAATCCCTGCTCTTGGGAGGCTGTAAACAGGTGAATCACTGCAGGTCTGATAGTAGTGAGACCTTGAACACCCTGTAGACTCTTCCCTAAAATTAAAAAAAAAAATGATAAGAGAAATGAGTTATGAAGATAACTAGAAAAGATCTGTAGGAAGAGTATATTTGACAGCAGGAACAGGTACCAAGATTATAAGGATGGAACCATTGTGGCAAGTTCCAAGGATGGAAAGAAGATCATTGTGGCTGGAGAACAGAGAGGTGAGAAGAATAGAGGATCAGATCATATCATGAAGGGCCTTGAGGACAGATGACTTTTTTTTTTTTTTTTTTTTGGTGGTACCGGGGATTGAACTCAGGACCCTGCACTTATTCTACTGAGCTATCTCCCTGGCTGAGGACAGAGAAATGGTTGAAGAATTATTTGGTGGGTGCTGAAAAATATCACTACAATTACATTAAAGCTGGGAGACCTTTAGGAGCTGTTGCTAAAGACAAAAATCACAATATAATTTGGAAGTAGAATCAGTATAATTTGTTGATAAATATTAGAGGTGATGGCAACAAGGCAAAGATTATACATATTTTAATTTTGTTCTTCCAGATTAGAATATTATAATGAAGTGACCTTTCATAATATTGTAGTTCTCTAGATTAAAGAAGTCTAAAAACAAAAGCAAAACTCTCTTGTTAAATTAACAAGTGGGAAATGGTTTTAATCAACCAAGGGACTTATCGCTTCTAAAGAAGAAATTACAATGCTTTCTGGAAATACAGAGGAAGTGAGTGGCACTATGGTGGGTGTGGTTCAAGGCCTGGCTTTGTCCCTGTGGGGTGTTATCAAAGAGCCTTGAAAATTACTGGTGCAAGTCACTTTCCATGGAAAGCTGACCAGGGATGAGAGCAAGGAGCTCTGGTGTTTAGAGCACTTTTTTTTTTGGCAGCACCAGGGATTGAACTCAGGCTCTTGCACTTGCCAGGGAAGTGTTTATTCCACTGGGCCATCTCCCTGGCCCCTAGAGCATTTTTTTTTTTCTGGCAAGTTAACATAGGAAAAGCCTCAGAGTCTGAATAATGCTATCAGTCAGGACACTGGAATTAAGGAAATGAATGCAAACTCTGTGAACGAGATGTTTTACTTCCTTACAAAAAAAAGAGAAGATGGAGAGTAACTGGAAAGAATTGGTTTAATTCATATCCGTACATGAAAAAGACAAACAGGAATGTGTGAATTACAGATTAGTCATAGGTAAACCCAAGTGAAAGCTCCTAACCTAGAAATTCTTGCTGGTTTTGTGCTAATCAGAACTGACAAAGTGAATGAGGCATTTGATAGCATTTTCAAATCAAGATAGAAAAGAAAAAAAAAAAAAAAGAAAAGTGGGAATCCTGGGGAATGAGAATACTTTTAGCGCTGAAGTCCAATTCTCAAAGCAAGGCCTTCGTAAACATGGATAGGTAGCTTCCCCAGACCCAGCAAGTGCTAGCTTAGCTTTGTGTTGAGAAAGACAAGAGCCCTACTTTACTTCTTATGGAATGAGGTTCATCTCAAGCCAAATCATTAGGTATTCCCTCCTCTGTACTTCATAGAATCCAAAGTTACAGCAATAACACTTGCTCTCCTGGTTTTGATTGGAGAACAAGAGGGAGACAGAGAGTTGGCATGGGGAAGAATAACTTCTAACACTGACATCTCCCAAGCTGACTTGAAAGAATGTTAACAAGTTGTGCTAGGCCAAGCTGTACAGCACTCCTAGAGTGTGTACCACAGAAGGAGAGAGAGAGGAAAAAAGAAAAAATAATATCGAGGACCAGGTATGGTTTCCAGGTATTCCTAGTAGTATACAAAGATATTGTATTCCTGGTATTTTCACACTCAACACAGCACAGAACATGCTTCTGGTCACCAAAACACAAAGACAGTTTTCCTTCTGTGTCATAATGCTACAGCAGACAGTAAATGACTATTCTGTAATTCAATTCAGTTCTGACACTGTCTATGCAGAGGTAGAGTGAGATTGCTCAAGGTGAGGGCTCAATCCCACAGGACTGCCCCAAATTCAAGTGCCAGTCTCAAGTCCAGGCCTCCAAAATCTGGGCAGACCAGTTATAAACTGAGGGTTTCCATGATTCCCTCTTCAAGATTGATTAATTTTCTAGAGTGGCTCACAAAACTTAGGGAAGCAGTATACCTATTTATAGTGAAAGATAATAGACAGGGTTAAAAAGAGATAAAGCAAACTGGGAAAATCAATGTAGAACTCCCCCCACCCCGTGAGGAACTCCCATCCCTCGTTGGGGTGCACCCCTCTCCAGGGAACAGTAACTCTGAAGCTCTAAATCCCTTGACTCAGAGATTTTTATAGAGGCTTCATTACATATGAATCAGCAACTGCTAACTCATTACAGCCGTTTTCTACTTTGTAGAGGATGGGGCTGAAAATTCTAGGCTTCTGATCATGGCTTGGCCTTTTGACCTGAGCTTTCAGGGTCACTTCTCTAAAACAAAGGTCACTTCAATTACTCAAGAAACTCCAAGAGATTAGAGCTCTGTGTTAGGAACTGATTCAAATATCACATATCACAGCACAAACTAGACCCACTGCTGCTATCTCTCAGAAAAAAAAAAAAAAAAAACAACAAACGTTTTAGAGACTGTGTCAGAAAATGGGCTGAAGACTAAAGGTATATTTTTTTAATGTCTCACAATGTCACATGTAATAAAAGAGATCATTTCACTCATCAGATTCAGGAACTGTTTTCTGTAAAAACAAAAGCATCAATATAGGAAACTGGGCTGAATTTCTTAGGGGTGCAAGAGGCTAAGTTCCACGGGTAGAGAACAGACTCATGTGAGTTGCATGCTTTTCAGAAGAAGGAAGTTCATGCACTTAGTCAAGTGGCTTGGAGAGATACAGCTGAGAAAGAAGATAGATACCAACAGCTATTCTGAGGAGAAAAATTGGAAAGAGACGTATCTAGAGAACATACTGTGGAGAGCATTTTCAGGGACTCCTTAAGAAAGCATAAGGTGAAGATCCTCATTATTCAGTGCTTGACCAGTCAGTTTATGTTTTATTAGCGTGCTCTTGCATGCTTGGACTGAAACATGTGAAGCCTCAGTTTGATTCAGGTTACACTCTGAAGTAGCTACCCCCTGCTCAATACAGCTTGCTTTGACTTTTCTGCCCACTTCCAGTAGTGTCATCTCAAATTACTGTATTTTAATAAGAAATTTCAATAAACAGTGACATTATTTTTTAAAAACTATCAGATTAACTAAAACAACATATAATTAAAATTAAATTAAAAGTAGAAGTAATAGTAAAATATAGTACTTACAAATGGTACTGTCTTGGTAATTACCATATATTAGCTTAAATTTTATAAAAATGATATCATTGCATGCTTGTATGGTAGTTAAGAGCCCAAGGGCTAGAGTTACTATTATTGTCTCTGTTTTAGAGATATGGAGAGATAGCTCAGGGGAGATAGCTTGGGGGACTAAGTACCTGCCTGGAAAGTGCAAGGACCTGAGTTCAATTCTCTCTACTGCATGCTGTGCCAGCCCTAGAACCCTGGGTATACCTTGCTGGACCCAAAACCAGACGTGGTGGTGTATAACGGTAGTCCCAACACTGGGAGGCTGAGACAAGAGGCTTATTACGAGTCTGACCTGCATAGTGAAATCCTGTATTCAATAAAAATAAATAAATAAATAAAAGAATGTTCATTGTAGAGATAATGTGGAAACAGGCATAGAGGTTTGTCTAAATATATTCTACTAAAGAATGACACATTGGACTTCAAACCCAGGCTCTCTGACCCTAGTGTCTGTTCTTAACTACTGCTTAAGTGTGCAGTGACATTATTATTTATATTCATAGGTGATAGAACCAGGTATTTCCTGAACCCCAAAAAGTTAAACACAGGGTTACCATATGCCATGGTTTGGGTTTTTTTGTAAGGGGAACATTTTATAAAATTATCTTAGGAGCCAGGGAAATGGCTCAGTAGAATAAGTGCTTCCCAGCAAGTGCAAGGGCCTGAGTTCAATCCCCAGTTCCGAGAAAAAAAAAAAAATCACCCAAAGAATCATATACAAGAGTGCAGGAAATGTGTCCACACACTAAAGGCCAAAGAATGTAGCTGAGGGCCTGGATCCTAATATCCTGCGTGAGTCCAGCTGAAGCCCTAGAGCTGATAACAACGCCTCTCTAGAGCCCAAGACAAGGTTTCATGCAGGCCTGCTTCTTGGATCTGCACTAGGAAGGCCCAAAGGTCAGTGGTGGAAGCTAGAAAGTCTGTGCCCATGGGATGAGGATCAGGGCTAGCAGGCTGCAGGATCTGAACTGGAGCCAGGAAGCAGTGCTCACGCTAAGAGCCTGAGCTCCCTGAACAGCACCACAGCTAACCTCAGCAACCATGAGGTCCAAGCTCCTCCAGGGATGAGGAAAGCTGAGTTCCCATCAGGAAAGCTAACACAACAAGCTTCTCCTACAGGCTGAGCCAAACAACATCCTCCCCTCCAGAGCCAGGAAGTGATGCTCAAGGCGAGGACTAGAACTCCCCCCAGATGAACCATAGCCATTCTCAGTGACAACAAGGTCCCAGGCTCCTCCTCTGACAATATCCACATTCACCAGGAAAGTCAGCATGACACAACCCTCCAGCATAACAGCCCAACAGTACCAGCAGCTTCCAACAGCTCCAAAAGTTTCTCCAGATAGCTTCCCTAACAGCTCTTCAATAGCCTCTCCATTTCTGCCTCTTTTTTTTTTTTTTTTTTTTTAATGTATTTAGTACGGGATCCACAGGGTCTTACTACATAGATTGAACTCGTAGAGATTCTCCTGTTTTCAGTCTCCCAAGAGCTGGAGTCACAGGCCTGCGTCCCCATGCCCAATCTCAATCAGTGTCTCAGTGTGCCCTGGGGACAGAGCCGGCTAGCACTATTCGGTCTATCCTCAGTTCTGCCTCTTATGCTGCTGGCAGCAATCCTCAGGTGGGCCTCCCACACCTAGCACCATGCTAGCTCAGTTCAGCTGGGTGTAACAAGTTGACCACCAGGGAAATCCACTACACCATATTTCTCCCATCCAAGTACTAACCAGGCCTGACCCTGCTTAGCTTCCGAGATCAGACGAGATCAGGCGCGTTTAGGGTGGTATGGCCGTAGACCACACCATATTCCTTTTCCTAAGAGAAACTGAGAGCAACTATTTACAGGAATTTAGTAGCATTATTCAGAATACTAAAAGTGGGAATAATTCATCAATTTTGAATGGATAAATAAAATGTAGAACGTTTATATCCTGGAATATTATCCACTCATAAAAAATGAATAAAGTACTGTTACATGCTACAACATGGATAAACTTGGAAAAGAGTATGATAAGTGGAGGAATCTAATCACAAAAAGCCATTCAATTTATATCAAATGTCCAGAATAGGCAAATCAATCTATGAAAATGCAAAATAGATCCGGGTCACCAGGGACTAAGGAAAGAGATAATGAGGAGTGACTCCTAAGGGTCTAACGTTCTTTATTGGGTGATGAAAATGCTATGGAATTAGACACTGATGATGATCACAGAACTTTTAAATGTGCTAAAAGTCACTAAATTGCATACTTCAAAGTTGTAAATTTTGGCCAGGGAGATAGCTCAGTGGAATAAGTGCTTGCCTGGCAAGAGCTAGGTCCTGAGTTTGATCCCTGGCACCACCAAAATAAATAAGTAAATAAAATAAAATGAAAAACAAAGTTGTACATTTTATAATATGTGAATTACATTTCAACTTTAAAAATTTCCAGGCAGAGAGAGCGTAGGATTTGATGTTTTCTGCTGTCATTGTATTATATTGCCACATGGTGTCACTGTTGAGAAAGGTACAAAACCCAAACACTTGCCCATATAGTCGCAGGAGTTCTATAGAGCTTCTGAGATGATTTGCTGGCTCAGATTGTGCCTAGACTAACAGGAATGGCCTGGGGTTGGAGTGAAAAGCTAAAGTTTATAATTTAGGGAATATTAAATTATATACTAAATATGAAATATGGAGTCACTTAATATTGAAGAGTTTCTGGTCTCAGCCTCGCACTGTGCAAGCTCTTGTAGTTCTTCATAGACTGAGGTTCTTGACTAACTGTGGTTCCCAGGTTAATAGGGAAATACACATCTCCACGAATGGATTCTGTTAAACGTAAATATCCCTAAGCCCACTGTCACCTTCAGAAACCTTATTTTATCAAAACTACTATTTTATGGAGGCACAGGAAAATATTGGGCAATTTCACTGGGACAGCAGGTTTCCAAAGAGTAGAGGATTTGATATCAGTTCTCACTAATGTGTTAAAAATAACTCAATATTTTTAATCAAAATGTAAAATGCTACATAGATGTGAAAATGGTCATCATGTTACTGGCAACAGGAAAAAAATCAGAAATATCCAACCAACAATGCAAGTTTTGCATATATACTTATTGAATTATATAGCTAATGGCTATTAAAAATGGTACTATGAATGTTATGTAACAACACAAAATTTCTTATAAAGCAAAATGATGACAAGTACATATTTATAGATATGTCTAAAATATACATATACATTCACAAATTCATACACTGAAAATCTATATATCAGTTAAGATTTAAGTCATTGATATTGAAATACATTTATATTCATTCCCTTATTCCATATTTTATAAATGTATCCAATATCTATGCCAACATCCTTGGATATATTTTCTCATGGCCATCTCTTTTCACTTATATTTTAAAATTATGAATAATACCATATATGAATATTCATGATTATATGCATACTTTAAGATATAAATATATATATGTTATAAGATATACATATATAGAGACATATATATGTATATCATGTTATCTAGTATATATATTGGGTTTCCAACAGGAGTGAGAATTTTACTCAGTTCACTCTACTAAGGAAATATTAATGAAGACAATATTTAAAAACATGTGACCTGGACTAAGAGAACCATTAAACTGAGTTATCCAGAATCTGGCAAGAGCAGGAAGCCTGTGTCATCTGTAGGCTATAAACCAAGGGAGGAAATTACGTGTAGAATCCAGTAGGCTGGAGCCAGAGGGGACTTCCAGGAAGGTGTTGGAGTGGAAGGCTGCAGCAATTAACCTTGCCAAGATCTGGAGTCCAGACACTGGAAAATAATCACTTGGGGAAGAAAGGAAGTAGTGAGGCAGAGGCCTGGGACCCAGTCAGGATCTGAAGAGAAACCTGGAGACTACAGAGAAAGTGACGAGACAGCCCTCAATGCAGGAAAGGGAAGGAAGGGGCGATCTTCACTTTCTCCCTGACTCTTGGCTCAGGGCATGAGAGGAGGACCAAATCTACAGAAATCAGTGAGGGCAGGTGACTCCAGAGGCCTTCTGGGAGAAACACACCAGGGGAATGGAGCAGTGGGTGGTGACACTACAACAGCTGGTGAGTGACTTCTGTGTCCCCTGGACAGGGTGCTTAGTTGGTTTCCATTTTAGTGGAGGCCAGCTGACCCCAGAGCTCAGAGATGCATGTGTTGCCTTCATATCAGGGCTCCCGGTGTTGAAATTCCACAGTGACATCGTGGGAGGTGTTCCCTCTCAGGGAGCTGTGGTCAAGCCAGTAAGAGACATCCAGAGTCCTGCGAGCTGAACAGCCCAGGCCCTAACCCCATGACCAGAGGCCAGGACCAGCCTGAACTTCTGAGGATCTGAAAGTACCAGGACCAGCACTGGGCCCTAATCCTCCTACAGGCTCACTGGGATGATCTTGCGTCCAGCCTATATCCTAGGCTTCCTGGGACTGTCCAGCACTGATCCAGACTCTGACTGCATCCTTTGTCTACCAGGGATGGTAGAATCACACCCTAAGCTGGACACTACCATAAAACTGAAGGTCCTAGAGGATTATCATAGGCTTGAAATCACAGAGAAATTTCTTTTTCTTCGAGTCAAAACAATTTGTTTATTGATACAATTTAGGTAGACATAATGATCACATTCATCATGGGGAACTTGTACCTGTACATGATGTACCTTAGTTCCTCTTTTATTTTCTCCCATCCCCTCCTCTCCCTCCAACTCCTCCTCCTCTCCTTATTTACAAAGCTCTGTTTCCATTATATCTTCTTTTCTTATTTGTTTCTTTTCCTTTCCCTTCCACCACCCCGGTTACCTTTCCCTTTTGAACAATTTCTTCTGATTTCATATTTATTATATGTTTTGTCTTTATTTGTACATTCTATTTCTCATACCAGAAAAACAATGAAATATTTACATATGTGTGTCCAATTTGTTTAATTTAAGAGTTTGGTCTCAAGTTGCATCTACTTACCCAGATATGTCTCAAGTTTATCCTTCCTTATGGCAGAATAGTACCCCATTGCATTAAAAAAAACCTTTTAAATCTATTTTTTGGTTGATGGACTTATGTGTCGTTTTCAAAGTTTACCTATTATAAACTGCACTTCTATAAATATAGATGGGCATTTACCATTGTGGTGTGATGCTTTAAATTCTTAAGGGAAGATACTCAGAAAGGGACCTCTAGTTTCAGTTTTTTGAAGAATCTGCACTCTGATTTCCACAGTGGCTGCACCGTGTACACTCCCACTACCAGTGTAAAAGTGTTTCTTCTCCCCTACAGCCTTGCTGGCATTTGTTAGTGGTTGATTTCTTGATGACAGCCATTCTTTCTGCAGTGAAATGGAATCTCAGTGTTATTTTAATTCGCATCTCTCAAAAGATCAGTGATGTTGAACATTTTTCATCTATTTATTTGTTGTTTGTATTTACATTTGAGATACCCATTTGTAGATTCAGTCTTTAAATTGGGGGAGGGGTTAATTTTTTCAATTTTTTATAAATTCTAAACATTAGTCTTTTATCCAAGGAACATCTGGCTAGGATTTTTTTCCCACTCTGGGATGTCTAGTCAGCCTGTTCATGATTTTTTTTTTTTCTGTGCTAAAGCTCTTTAATAAGATTCCAGTTGTTGATTCTTTGTAGTACTTCCTTTGTCATTGGCGTTTTGTTCATGAAGCCTTTGCCTACAACATTGTCTTCAAGAAGATTTAGTGTTTCTGTTTTAATATTTAGATCTTTGTTCCATTTTTATTTTAGTTTAGTGCATGGTGATAGACATGGATCTAGCTTTAGTCTATAGCATGTGGAAAGCCTGTTTTCCCAGCACCATTTATTAAAGAGGCTACTTTCTTCCAGTGAACATATTTGACACCTCTGTTAAAGATAGGATGGCTTTGAGTGTGTCTGAAGTTGTTTCTGAATCTTCTAATGTGTTTCATGATCTTCAGGTCTGCTCTTGGCACCATAGCTGCATAGTGTACTGCAAGTCAGAGGCGATGATGCTCTCTGCCCTGCCTCTATTGTCTAGAATTGTTTTTGCTATTCTAGGTCTCTTCTGGTTCCAAATGAATTCTAGGAATGTTCTTCCTAGCTCTGTGAGGTGTGCTAGTATTTTGATTGGGACTGCATTAAATCTGTGTGGGATTTCGGGAGTATGGCCATTTTTACTATGTTACTTCCTCCCCTACACAAGAGCAAGGGATTTCTTTCTGTTTTCTGATATCCTCTTTGGTCTCCTTTTTCAGAGGATGGTAGTTTTTAATGTAAAGATCTTTTAATTCCTTTGTTAAGGTTGATTCCTAAGTATATCACTTTTTCAGTGCTCTTAGAAGAGGCATTGTTTTCTTAATTTCTCTCTCAGTGAGTTTGTTATTCATGTACAGGAATGTTCGTGAATTAATTTTTGCATGTTGACTTAGTATCCAGCTACACAACTGAGACTTGTTATTAAATCTCCAAGTTTTTCAGTGGAGTTTTTGGGATCTTCTATGTAGAGTATCATATTATCTGCAAATAATGAGAATTCAATTTTCTTTCCTATCTTTATTCCTTTTATTTCTTTCTCTCATCTAATGGCTAATATTTCAGGAGCTATATTAAGTAGAAATGCTGATAGTGGACATCCTGGTCTTGTTTGTAACTAACTTTAGAAGGAAAGCTTTCAGGTTTTGACTATTCAGTATGTTATTGGCTATTGGCTTGTCATAGATGACTTTTATCAGTTTGAGATGGAGATCATCTATTCTAATTTTTATAGGGTTTTTTAAATCATGAATGGGTGTTGGACTTTGTCAAATGCCTTTTCTACATCTGTTAAGATGATCATATAGTTCTTGTCCTTGGCCCTGTTAATATGTTATAGTACATATATTTATATGTGTATGTTGAATCAGTCATACATCCTTGGGATGAATTCTACTTCATTATCATGTATAATCTTGAAAAGCTGCTAAATTCTGTTTTCCAGTATCTTATTGAGACTTTTTCTGTCAAT